>OZ017741.1:172222138-172477138 GCA_963969285.1 Odontomyia ornata
GTCGTTGAATCTGTTGTCGTTGATTCGGTGGTTGTTGAATCTGTTGTCGCTGATTCTGTTGTCGTTGAATCTGTTGTCGTTGAATCTGTGGTTGTTGAATCTGTTGTTGTTGATTCTGTTGTCGTTGAATCTGTTGTCGTTGATTCTGTTGTCGTTGAATCTGTTGTCGTTGAATCTGTTGTCGTTGAATCTGTTGTTGTTGAATCTGTTGTCGTTGAATCTGTTGTCGTTGATTCTGTTGTCGTTGAATCTGTTGTCGTTGAATCTGTTGTCGTTGAATCTGTTGTCGTTGATTCTGTTGTTGTTGATTCGGTTGTTGTTGAATCTGTTGTTGTTGAATCTGTTGTCGTTGATTCTGTTGTCGTTGAATCTGTTGTTGTTGAATCTGTTGTCGTTGAATCTGTTGTCGTTGATTCTATTGTCGTTGATTCTGTTGTCGTTGATTCTGTTGTCGTTGATTCTGTTGTCGTTGAATCTGTTGTCGTTGAATCTGTTGTCGTTGAATCTGTTGTCGTTGAATCTGTTGTTGTTGATTCTGTTGTCGTTGATTCTGTTGTCGTTGAATCTGTTGTCGTTGAATCTGTTGTCGTTGAATCTGATGTCGTTGAATCTGTGGTTGTTGAATCTGTTGTTGTTGATTCTGTTGTCGTTGAATCTGTTGTTGTTGAATCTGTTGTCGTTGATTCTGTTGTCGTTGAATCTGTTGTCGTTGAATCTGTTGTCGTTGAATCTGTTGTCGTTGAATCTGTGGTTGTTGAATCTGTTGTTGTTGATTCTGTTGTCGTTGAATCTGTTGTTGTTGAATCTGTTGTCGTTGATTCTGTTGTCGTTGAATCTGTTGTCGTTGAATCTGTTGTCGTTGAATCTGTTGTCGTTGAATCTGTGGTTGTTGAATCTGTTGTTGTTGATCCTGTTGTTGTTGATTCTGTTGTCGTTGAATCTGTTGTTGTTGAATCTGTTGTCGTTGAATCTGTTGTCGTTGATTCTGTTGTCGTTGAATCTGTTGTCGTTGAATCTGTTGTCGTTGAATCTGTTGTCGTTGAATCTGTTGTCGTTGAATCTGTTGTCGTTGAATCTGTTGTCGTTGAATCTGTTGTCGTTGAATCTGTGGTTGTTAAATCTGTTGTTGTTGATTCTGTTGTCGTTGAATCTGTTGTTGTTGAATCTGTTGTCGTTGATTCTGTTGTCGTTGAATCTGTTGTCGTTGAATCTGTTGTCGTTGAATCTGTTGTCGTTGACTGTGGTTGTTGAATCTGTTGTTGTTGATTCTGTTGTCGTTGAATCTGTTGTTGTTGAGTCTGTTGTCGTTGATTCTGTTGTCGTTGAATCTGTTGTCGTTGAATCTGTTGTCGTTGAATCTGTTGTCGTTGAATCTGTTGTCGTTGATTCTGTTGTTGTTGATTCTGTTGTCGTTGATTCTGTTGTCGTTGAATCTGTTGTCGTTGAATCTGTGGTTGTTGATTATCTGTTGTTGTTGATTCTGTTGTCGTTGAATCTGTTGTTGTTGAATCTGTTGTCGTTGATTCTGTTGTCGTTGAATCTGTTGTTGTTGATTCTGTTGTCGTTGAATCTGTTGTTGTTGAATCTGTTGTCGTTGAATCTGATGTCGTTGATTCTGTTGTCGTTGAATCTGTTGTCGTTGATTCTGTTGTCGTTGAATCTGTTGTCGTTGAATCTGTGGTTGTTGAATCTGTTGTTGTTGATCCTGTTGTTGTTGATTCTGTTGTCGTTGAATCTGTTGTTGTTGAATCTGTTGTCGTTGAATCTGATGTCGTTGATTCTGTTGTCGTTGAATCTGTTGTCGTTGATTCTGTTGTCGTTGAATCTGTTGTCGTTGAATCTGTGGTTGTTGAATCTGTTGTTGTTGATTCTGTTGTTGTTGATTCTGTTGTCGTTGAATCTGTTGTTGTTGAATCTGTTGTCGTTGAATCTGATGTCGTTGATTCTGTTGTCGTTGAATCTGTTGTCGTTGATTCTGTTGTCGTTGAATCTGTTGTCGTTGAATCTGTGGTTGTTGAATCTGTTGTTGTTGATTCTGTTGTTGTTGATTCTGTTGTCGTTGAATCTGTTGTTGTTGAATCTGTTGTCGTTGATTCTGTTGTCGTTGAATCTGTTGTCGTTGAATCTGTTGTCGTTGAACCTGTTGTCGTTGAATCTGTTGTGGTTGGTCTAGTCGTAGTTGGTGGCTTTCCGGGAATACCGGGAAACCCTGTTGGGCCACGGAATCCACGGCGACCTCTAATGCCTTTTCTCCCCGTGATTCCTTGCTGTCCAATTACACCAGGAATACCTTGCCTTCCTCGTGGTCCTTGCAATCCTATCATTCCATCTCTTCCTCGAACTCCAGCTGGCCCTATCAGGCCAGGAATACCGTATGGACCTACATTTCCTCTACGTCCTTTTTCTCCATCCCTGCCTCTCCGACCAATCTGGCCAGGTAAGCCTTGTCGACCAGGATAACCCGTCCTCCCGGGCCGTCCTTTCTTACCTTTTTCGCCAGGTTCTCCAGGACGGCCTTTCTCTCCTTTACGGCCAAGTATTCCAGGAGGTCCCGGTGGACACTGACATCGGTGAAAAAATGTTTTAACATATATGTTAGAGCTTAAGCTTCGAGCAGTTTTCTCCTCAAGAGTGTCAGCATTCTCCAATGCCAGTACGATGGCAAGAACAGAGCCTACAATGGAAAATTTAAGTGATTAAAAAATAAGTTTAGTGTATCGTCCAGTCGTTTCTTACAAAGTAAAACAATTCCTCTACTCGTCATCTTTCAAAATGAAGCGAACAAGACCACAAAAATTTTCTTATATACGCACGAGAAACCAAAAATATGCGCTTCCATTAGTTCTAATTATTGCCCTTGGTCATTGTGCAACGCAGACATCAATAAATCGAACTTTGATCGCGTATTCTAGCGTCTTTCCTAAAAAGCAATCAATGCACATGTTCACAGAATACGCAACTAAAATCAATTTATTTAACAATCCGGATTTCCTCAAAACAATGATCTTAGAGTCATCTTTCTAGCAGTGTTCTTAAAGCTTCTTGCAGTCTGGCTGGCAACTGAAAATAAAATTTTAATGATTGTGCTCTGTATGATTCAAGTTTATTCAACTATAATCTTTTTTGCCTATTACGTACTTAAAATGCCGTTATGCATGCAGGAAGCATAGAAAGTTTTTGATCAAAATAGTTGATTTCAGAGTGTTTATACATATATTATTAGAACGTACAATCTTTTCGCATTAATATGTTAATTTATGCTGATAAACTACTTGTTGAAAGACTTAGCTTGTAGCGAAGAAGTATCGGACTAATATATTGTTTTGTAATCAGACTAAATCACTGCTGAGGAAGAGTTGGACACTTAGCATTAGATAATTTTGAGGTACGTTGATAACTAAAAACTAGTTCCAGATCGAAATTTCATGATTTTTTGTAATTACCGAAATTTCGCTGGTAGCGCCGTTGGCATCATATATCAAAGCTACATGTTAAGGCAACATGAAAAATTCATGCATTTTTAAAATTTCACTCCAAAGTAAGTTTATTTGAAGGCAATTTGAGGTCAGTTGTGAGTCAATTAGATGTAGAAATAATCGACATATTATGGGCCTAAAACCTTGCGTCTAATAAGGATGATCACTCAAGCCAAACTTTCTTCTACTAAGATTTGAACATAAACACTTCTAAGGTCATTCCAGAATCTTAAACGCTTTCTAGCTTTCATATGAAAATAAAACGGCTTTCTTTCAATTTTGTAAATTCTTGAAGAAAACCAAATGGTAACGGTTAAAAAGTGATTTTAAGGAAAATAGTGAGACTCGCAGAAGCAAAAGGATGCCTTTTTATTGAAAGTCGAAAAAAGCTTCAAAGGATTTCTAGGGGCGCCTTACCATTAAAGGCTGTAACCGCTTGAATTTTTTTCACCGAATAAAGTCAAGTAGTGGATAAAATGAAAGGTTTTGTTGAGATCTTCTAATATCTGTTATTAACAATCCAATACTGATAATGAGTTAACGCCGAAGAACATGAGAAAATTGTGTTCTCCCTGTCTTCGTGATTTGACACCTGTGGACCTAAAAAATCTTAAAAAAAACATTGATGAGTACAACAACGAAAAATACATCAGAAGTCGAAGATCATTCAAAATTATAAATTTTACATGTTTTGAATAAAAATGTGAGAGTACCCGTAAATTCAATTAAATTCAATGCCTACGTAGCTATATATAGTATAGGCTAATCCATTTTACGCTTGGGAAAGTAAAGCTAAAGAAAACACATAAAATATTCAGATGGATACAGTGCCGGACAAAATGTTGGGCACAATTCTTGCCCTTTTCTTTTTAGGGTTTTGTAAAATAATTTTAAAAACCCTACTAAAATCGCGTCCTGTCTGTCCGTCTGTCTGTCCATCCGTCCGTCCGTCCGTGTGTCACAGCAGTTTTTCTCGGAAACTACTTAAGCTAAAAACATCAAATTTTGTATGTAGGTGTAAAGTGGTGCTCTCTTCAAAGTTCAACTACAAAAAATTTTTATAAGGTATTTAAGGGGGGTCTCCCCATATAGGCAAGTGACCCCCCGAAAAAAAAATTTCATTGAAAGTAGCCGATATGGGTATCAAATGAAAGTTCTTGATAAAAACTTTTCAAAACAGGCCTTAGTTTGGCAAAGTTTGCTTCGAGGGGCGCACAGAGAGGAGAAATACACGAAAAATTTGTGTCCCCCCCCCTCGCGATTGGACACCTGTGATCCGAAAAATCTGAAAAAAATCAGGAATGTAGGCCTTGGTGAGTACAACAACAAAAAATACGTGAGAAGTCGCAATTCACTCAACTTCGTTAGTAATAGTATGATTTATCGATTTCATGTTTTCTTGAATAAAATCTTAACTGTACCCTTAAATTCTATGATGACTATTTATAAGATTGATCTATCCTGAAAGTTTCATACTTAGCAAAGTTATAGCGGTTTGAATTTTCCTGTATTACTATGGAACAATATGCGCTGCATTTATTATTAGGGCAACATATGGCTATGGAACAACATGCGCTTTTTACCGACTCAGACACTACAGTTTTGCTAGAATTTGCATGAAAATTTCAAGAATGATAGGTGTCATGCAGATCTTTGAGAATCGGTTCAGCTAGTGGTATCAGTAATCGTAAAACAAAATAGTGGCTGTTTTAAATGCGAAGATTAGATAATTTTGAGTTATTTCTTCCCAACTTCAACGATTAAAGTGCATGCTTTGAACACTTCATTCAATTTAATGAATGGCTGAAGATGAGTACCTACAATTAATGCTCATAAGTGAAACAAGTCAAGGAGGCAGGAGAGAACCCCTAGCAAAAGGACTTTTTAACAACTCTAGGATTCGAAAAAAATGGCCATGAATCGATGATAACAGTACAGGAGAGTAGCCCCTGAAAAAGAATTCATCAAACGTAGCCGATATGAGTATGAAATGAACGTTTTCATGGGAGCATTTCAAAACAGTTGTTAAACTGTCAGTTTTTGCTTCAGTGGGGGCACAGGGGGGAAATACATGAAAAATGTGTTTCCTCCCTCGCGAATGGACATCTGAAATAATTATGAAGGGAGATATTTATGAGTATTACAATAACAAAACCTCAGAAGTCGAAGTTCGTTCAACTTTGTTAATAATAGTATGATCTTCGTATTTCATAAATAAAATCGTCCTTGACATGTATCTTGATTTGATTCGATCTGGTGACTGCATTTTGTAAATTGAAAACAAAACCCTTCTGACATGAGCGTAGGTCTGTTCGCCCAACTTGTTTTTACTTATAAGTGAAGGTTAAGAAACAAATCCTTATAAATCTTTAATCAATATTAGCTTTTATTATGTTTATAATTTCGGATCAGTAATAACAATTAAATGATAATATTGCAAAAATTGTTTCAAAGTTATTGATTTCCAAGGGAGGAAATGAATTTCATTTTAAATACACAGTTGTATGAGAATTAATATCTTGTAGGATATCCTTTGTGACGAATGACTTCCTGTAACAAATTTTGCATAGAAGATACCAGGTTTCGAGTGACCAGTGAGCTTTGCCATTATACGTGAAATACAACATCATTCAAATGTCCTCCACAGGACCTCTTACAGGCCTTAATCCTTTTGAGGTAATTTTCAACGACTTTTCGGCATATTTCCGGCAATATCTCGGCCATAACTTCACGAACATTGGTTTTCAATTGCTCAAGATTTTGAGGATTGTTTGTGTAAGCACGATCTTTCGCATAGCCCTATAAAAAGAAACCCAAAGGTGTTACGTCGCAGGATCTTGCGGGCCAATTGACATCACTCAATCTCGAAATTACGCGTCTTGGAAATTTCTCTTGCAAAAGCGCTCGATTAGCCTGTGTTGTGTGGCTTGTGGCTCCGTCCTGTTGGAACCACATGTTTT
Source organism: Odontomyia ornata (assembly GCA_963969285.1). NCBI lineage: Eukaryota > Metazoa > Arthropoda > Insecta > Diptera > Stratiomyidae > Odontomyia > Odontomyia ornata. The sequence continues at coordinate 172,228,575 of OZ017741.1, forward strand.
CCAGATCATAATCTTCCATTTCTCTCCAAAAATAATCGGTTAACATCCGCCCATAGCGGCCAGAATTGACTGTAATGGCTCTTCCTTGATCCATTTAAAAAAAATACGGGCCAATAACACCACCAGACCATAATTCACACCAAACGGTCATTTTTTCCGGATGCAAAGGCCATTCTGCGACCACCTGAGGATTTTGAGAGCCCCATATGCGGCAATTCTGTTTATTTACGTAACAACTGAGCGAAAAATGAGCCTCATCACTAAAGAAAATTTTGTTCGAAAAATCTTTATCAATGGCTTGTTGTTCAATCACCCGATTCGCATACATTCTGGGCTGTGTATGGTCTTGAGGGTTAAATTCTTGAGTGAAGTGGATTTTGCACTGATGGAGACGCAAATCCAAATGCGAAATCTGCCACAATGAGCCGTAAGACATGCCCAAATGTTGAGCACGTCGAAGAATCGACAAATTTGGGTCTTCTTCCACACTTTGAGCAATGACAGCGATATTTTCAGCAGAACGAATGGTGCGATGATGCACAGGCCTTGCAATATCAATAATCGATCCAGTCTCTTCAAATTTTCTCACTGTACCGAAATTGTTTGCTGAGTAGGTCGATTATGTCGACAGTAATCGGCTCGTAAAGCCCTAAATGTTGATACAGCAGAATCACTATGTTTATAATAAAATTTAATAACTTTAACGCATTTTTCGACTGCCAAACGATCCATATCTCTAAATGGCAAATCTTCAGCTAACAAAACATGCTTTGGTTGACATTTAATGCTGACAAATGTCAAATGGCAGGGTTATACTTTCCCAACTACGAAATGGATAACCCTGTATATGTAAGACTAATGAAGGATGAAATCTCTTTGTATATTAGTTATGGTGGTTTAAACATTCTTGTATCACAATAACAATACATGGCTATGGAATAATATGCGCTTCCAATCGAATTCTACACGACGGGCTTGTGAGGGTTTTTATTAAAAACTCAGAAAAGATTAAACGAAAAAAATTATTTTTTATTTTTTTCACACACACGTTTCAATAGCTACTTACTATCATCCTCACTGTTTAACTTTGTTGAAAAATAGGAAATTATCAAAATGTGTGTATGGAAAAATGAAACTGAAACCCACCCAACAAAGGAATACTAGTGTTTAGTATTTTTCAAATACCTAACCACCTGGGGCGCGTTTTGTTGCGCGTAGCACCAATATACCCACTTGTATATCTTTGGTGCGTACGCAAATCTACTCGATTAACCTGAAATACCTGAAAACTCCATTCAAGAGCTTCCCCAATGAAACCCACGTATTCCTAATTAAATACATTTATTAGTTCTTTAGACTACATTTTTTAACCTGGTGCCTCCCAAGTATGGCGCTGCTTTGCGTTTCAATTTGCCTTTTGAATGACTCCTGCTCCGCTTTGGTCACAGTGAGACGTGTCAATCGGTGCAGGTTACTTCTCTTGCGGTGATATTCCACAATGCCCCCACCTGCCTCTTTGGCGCTTCTCTTCCGGCTCGACCACAGACGTATCAAGTGGCTTGGCCAAGCGTGAACGGTACTCCTCGATAGTGATTGGCTTCGTACCCGCTCCGGGCGTCACAGCGATTGCTTCGTCAAGCGATGGTTGGAGTTGAGATGTCATCACAGGTCGCCGGTCGTAAGTTAGTGACTGACCAGTCGCCGCTTACGTATGTCGGTGGTGGTAGTTGTTGGTAGTGCGAGCTGGTCGTTTGTTTGCCGGTGGCGATTTTGCCCGAATTGTAATATCTACACGATCGCTGATGTTGCGTGGCACCTGTAAGGCCGCTGGCGATGCGTGTTGATCGTACAGCCGCCGATAGTTAGGTGGTGGCGATTCAGTCGCCGCTTACCAGTTGTCACTCACGTATGCCGGTCGTGGTGGTTGCTGGCGATGCAAGCAGGTCGTTTGGTTGCCAGTGGTAGTTTGGCCCAAATTGTAATGTCCGCACGATCGCTGCATTGAAATCGCGTTAACTTGCTAGCTCCTGGGCAAAATGCCTTGAAAAAACTACTGCTCGGGCAAGAGTCTTGAGCAGGGCAAGTAACGCTGCTTGGATCCGGGCTGGTTGATTAGCTGGCTGATGTGCGTAAGATTATCGGTACATCTGCTTGGATCCGGGTTGGTTGACATGCTGGCTAATGGGCGTAAAGTTATTCGTACGGCTACTTGGATCCGGGCTGGAACCTTCAGTCTCGGGCTAAATGCCTTGAGACGGTTCTACTTGGGCAAAGGCCTTGAGTAGGACAAGCGTAGTATCAAGAGTGATTGGTTTGTTCATGCCCATGGATATTTAAACAAAAATAATGCTTACATCAACTTTTGTTGCCAATCATTTGCATTTCTTATTGGGTGCATTCACCTCTTTGCTTATTCAACTAAAATAACGATTAATATCAATAATAAATTAGTTCAGTGGCATGCTTGGGTAATTTTCGCGTGGGCATCTATCGGTGACTAGCTACTTTTGCGAGAAGTGATTTTATGTATGTATTATTTCGATTCACCCTAGCTTTGTGGGTTGGTCAATGCCAAGCTAAGTGGATGAGCACGAAGTATACGGCATACTCACGCATACACTTACTTCTCAAGCTTTTGCGCATGATGCAGTATATCTAAGAGAACCAATGTGCAAAGCGTTAGTAACGCTCGAAACATTGGCTAAACCTAATGTCTCGAGGTTATATTATATCACTACAACACTTGTTTTTATTTAATCTATAAAGAGGTGGACATAATCCGAAAAATTAAATGATATTTATCATAAATATCTCTCAAAATTTGTTCAACAAGTGGCATCTATAATCGTGAAACAAATTGGTGACTGTCTTAAATAAGAATATACTGTAGTTTTGTGCTCAGATGAATAACAACTGGATGGGCTAAGCTCATATAAAATGCATGGGAGAGCATGCGGCTGGTTTCTGCTCTCTTTCAAGCGATCTGTCTGTCATTTCCTCCCCGTCTGCCTCTTGCTGGTCAGTTTCTTGTTCCAAAAGCTGACTAGATGCGTACTGTCTGTCTAGTTGACTGATGCAAATTGGGCGCCAAATTGGCCAATTTGCAAGTTTCGTCGCAAATTTTATCCGATATTAAAACTGTGGAAAGTATTCGCGATCTAAATTCGTTCCAAGGGTTTAAAGATTCGATTGTAGTTTGTGATTCAAGTAACTTTAACGTGTGACACTGTGAAATTACTTTACTATTTCAAAGTGAAATGTGTAGTGCCTTCGTGTAAAAATTATAGTCGAAAAGGATCTGTAAATGCTTCCTTTCACAGGTAAGTTAAGAATATGTTAATATTTTGCATGTTTTCCTCATAATGGTGTAGGTTTTTCAAATAAAAAACAAGTTTTTAGGATAACATGAAAATTTGTTTACAGCAGCCATGTTTGTTTGTGCAATTTGGCTCTCTCTAACGTTGTAAACAAGAGCGTAGCAGTAGGAAAAGTGGTCGCAGGTGTTGTTGCGAACACATTGTGTCGTGGTTGTCCACTCCAGTATTATTCAATTACTCAATGGTTTTGTGTAATTTTTCCATAACCTCAACATTTGTAGTACACACAGGCTATTGACTCTTGATGAAAGCGTACATTTTATACGTGACAAATTCATGTAGTATGTTCTTATGACTACAAGAATAACAAGTACCTCATAAATCGAAATTTACTCAACTTTTTTAATAACAATAGTAGAATTTATAAATGTGAGATTTTTCGCAGTAAATCCATATGGGTTCCTCTAAATTCATTGAAGTTTGATGTTTCAGAAGTCAAATAAAAGATGCTTATACTCTGTTAATTTCAATAAAATTGAATTATATTTACAAAAGTTATAACGGCTTGGAATTTATTCTATTGCAAGGAAACTCTCCTGCTACTTCAAGCAGGAGAGTGCTATTTCAAGCAAGAGAGTGCTCCTGCCAGAAAGGTTTTGTAAGACAATTAGTAAATCAAACAATAAATTCTGCATATCAAAACTTGACTAATATACAGATTCCATAAATTGAGCTCGAAAAATTATTATGGTTATAAACAAAATGGTGGCGTATCTAGCCACCATTTTGTTTAAAGTTTTTTGGCCCCGTCGCTTACGTAGTCATGATAACACATCAATATTATGAAATTTTTATCAAACTTCCTACGTATTTGTAGTGTCTAGATCCATTGCAAACATGTATCTCCCTTGTATCATGGGTTAATGTTGTTGCAATTGCTAAATATACAATCGGCTGTAAAATTTTACAGAATACATACAATTCCTACCAAAAAACTTAGATTGTAGCCTTTGGAAAATTTAAGAGTCCCATTTTGATTTTATAGGCAAATCTTCAGCCTAACACCCAAGTGTTTTAATTAAAACGCTTTTGGTGTTTTTTGTTTCAATAAAACGGTTAAGGCGTTTAAATTAAAAATGCTTCGTGTTTTAAATAAAACGGTAAGCGTTTTAAATTAGAACGTCTCGAATGTTTTATCGAGAAAAACAAATTTTATTGTTTTAATCGACATAACATCAAAGAAAATGTTATAATTTAAACGTAAAGCGTTTTAATTAAAACCCCAAGCGTTTTAATTGAAACACCAAGCGTTTTAATTAAAGTACGAGGTGTTTAATTAAAATGCCTAGGCATTTTATTGAAAATGCTTTCAAGCTCACGTCAAAACGCCTGCCAACATGTGCTCCTTAGTAATTGTTTGTGAAAATTGTGCAAAAAATAATGAAGTTTCGTTTAAAGTGGAAAAAGTGGTAGTTAAACTTCAACACTTTTTGTTTATAGCAGTAAACAAGTTGAAGTAGCAGGAGGATGCTCCTGCCAGAAGGGTATTGTAAAACAATTAGTAAATCAAACAATATATTCTCCATAACAAAACATGACTAATATACAGATTCCATAAATTGAGTTCGAAAAATTATTATGGTTGTTATGATTTTAAACTCACCACTATTATGTTTCAAGTGTTTTGACCCCGTCGCTTGATTTGTCATGATAATACATGAACATTACAAACCATTTTTAAAATTTATATCAAAATTCCTACATATTTGTAGTGTCTAGGTCCGTTGCAAGCGTGTATCTCCCTAGTATCACGTGCTAATGTTGTTGTAATTCAATCGGCTGTAACTTAGCTGTTTATTGTTCAGAAAACTTTGATTTTACATTTTGGGAAATTTAAGGGTCCCATCTTGATTCTGTAGACAAAAAAGCAAAATTTATAAAATGTACTATTATTAACAAAGTTGATCGAATTTCGACTTCTAAGGTATTTGTTGCCCTTGTGAAGGAAAAATTGTCAGTTTAAGTACAGTTTTGAGAAGCTCTTATAAAGAAATTTCATTTGATACTCATATTGGCTACCTTTGACGAAATTTTTTGTTCAGTGTCCACTCCCCCGTACTGTAATCATCGATTCATGGTAAATTTTTTCGAATCCTAGAATGGTTACAATACCCATTTGCTAGGAGCTCTCTCCTGCCTCCTCGACTTGTTTCACCTATGAGTATTAATTGTTGGTACTCATCTTCAGGCATTCATTAAATTGAATCAAGTGTTAAAATCATGCGCCTTAAACGTTAAAGGTGGGGCAAAATACATTGAAATTATTCAATCATCGCATTTAAAACAGCCACTATTTTGCTTTACTAGCCCAGTCATATTAGGAAAAATAAGGGGTCAACCTCGGAATGAAAGATAATAAGCTGCAAATTGGTATGAACCTTTGTTTTGTCATTCTAAATGTTGTCTCAAAAGTCTAAATCGTTATCGTGTTCGCGTCTCAAGATATTCAAGGTCAAAGGTCACAAAAATCGGTTTTTCGCGAATATCTGGCTTCCTATCGGTTAAATGAGATTTGCATTTATTATAAAAGTTGTAGGCTATAAAATTCCCTACAACTTTTGTTTAAACTTTTTTTTCATACGACCAACCGTTTTGAAGGTAGAGCGCGAAGAGTGCACATCGTACAGTCATATACGGCCTAATGCAAGGTCAAGCGTGAGTTATGGTTATCAGTACGTTATAAAGTCAATTATTTACTTGGAAATTATAATTATTAAACAATGCCTATTATTTATGTACTAACTATTAATTATTTATATTTAATTAAAGTAAGTAACTTGATTATTTATATATAATTATTCATATTTAACTATTTAAGTATAAAATATTATTAATTCTGGATTATATATTTTAGTTTTATTTACACGCATTCAGTGGCTGTGACACGACTTCTGCGCTATTTAAAAAAGGAAAAAAAACTGTTACTAGAGCATTGGAATTCCTGATTTAGATAAACTGGTGGAAGTATTTCAACAAGAAAACTGCCCAAAACAAACATTATTAGAAAATGGAGTGCGCATCTTGTTGGCATTATATAATGCTCCAAAATCTGAGGACAACATTGATCATTTCCGCTACACGCAATTCATCAAATTTACAAAACTAAATAAACCTGTACAACTGTCAACACTTCCACCAACAAGTGTAGCAGCTCATCAACACATAAAACGTGTCTACTACCAGATTCAAACGTGGTTAGGGAAGGACTTAGAACCTAAAGAATGGGGCTGGATGCTTGAAAATGAAATCCTGGAGCCCATACGAACGTTATTACCTCCAGCACCAGCCGAACTACTAAACGTAATATTTTGCAATTGCAAAAATGGTTGTGGTTCCCGCTGTGGATGCAGAAAATCAGGGCTACAATGTTCTTTAGCTTGCGGCCAGTGCAACGGACAAGCTTGCCTCAACGCTTCACTGTATCCAAGTAATCCCGATGAAGAAAATACATATGATCCCGATATTTTGGAAGGTTTGGAGATGAACATGACAGATAATGAGGATGATGACAATGAATCGAACATTTTTGAGCGACAAGAAGAAGAAGACGACGAACAAGAAGAAGATAATTAGCTTCCATTTCCAATTTCATTACAATTAAAATCAACAAAGATACTTTTGATATTTGAACTCACATTTTGATAAATGTATATTATGCCGTATTTAATAATAAATAAAAATATGTGTAAAATATATACTCTTACTATCATTTTAACTTAAAATAAAACTAAAATATATAATCCAGAATTAATAATATTTTATACGTAAATAGTTAAATATGAATAATTATATATAAATAATCAAGTTACTTACTTTAATTAAATATAAATAATTAATAGTTAGTACATAAATAATAGGCATTGTTTAATAATTATAATTTCCAAGTAAATAATTGACTTTATAACGTACTGATAACCATAACTCACGCTTGACCTTGCATTAGGCCGTATATGACTGTACGATGTGCACTCTTCGCGCTCTACCTTCAAAACGGTTGGTCGTATGAAAAAAAAGTTTAAACAAAAGTTGTAGGGAATTTTATAGCCTACAACTTTTATAATAAATGCAAATCTCATTTAACCGATAGGAAGCCAGATATTCGCGAAAAACCGATTTTTGTGACCTTTGACCTTGAATATCTTGAGACGCGAGCACGATAACGATTTAGACTTTTGAGACAACATTTAGAATGACAAAACAAAGGTTCATACCAATTTGCAGCTTATTATCTTTCATTCCGAGGTGAAAGCCCTAATATGACTGGGCTATTACGATTACTAACACCGCTAGCTGAGCCAATTCTCAAAGAAATTAATGATACCTATCATTCCTGAAATTTTCATGCAAATCCTAGCAAAGCTGTAGTATCTGAGTCGGTAAAAAGCGCATATTGTTCCATAGCCATATGTTTCCATCGTAATACAGCGCATATTGTTCCATAGTAATACTGGAAAATTCAAATCGCTATGACTTCATAAAATACAATTCGATCTTTATGAAACTTTCAGGACAGATTAATCTTATGAATAGTCATCTGTGTGTTTCATGAAATTTAAGGGCATCGTTAAGATGTTATTCAAGAAAACATAAAATCGATAAATCATACTATTACTAACAAAGTTGAGTGAATTTCAACTTCGCATGTATTTGTTGTTGTTGTACTCATAAAGGCCTACATTCATGATTTTTTACAGATTATTCGTGTCAAAGGTGTCGAATCGCGAGGGGGGACACAACATTTTCGTACATTTCCCCTTCCTCTGCACCCCTCGAAGCAAAATTTGTTTTGAAAAGTTCTCATTAAGACCTTACATTTGATACCCATATTGCCTACATGCGATGAAAACTTTTTTTTTCAGGGGCAGTTCCCTATATGGGGAGACCCCCCTTAAATACCTTATAAATTTTTTTTCGTGTTGAAACTTTGAAGAGGGCGTCACTTCGCACCTACTTACAGAATCTTATGTTTCTAGCTTATGTAGTTTGCGAGAAAAAGTGGTGTGACACACGGACCGACGGACGGACGGACAGACAGGACGCGATTTTAGTAGGGTATTGTAAAATGATTTTACAATACCCTAAAAACGAGAAAAGGTATTGTGAGTTCCTGTTTAAAGCAGTGAAGTACGGACAAAGGTGTTATGAGTATATAAAAGTGATAAATTTCGTACGTTTTTCATGAAGGCACAATGTTAGCATAGTGATTCATTTCTCGACAAATACCACTTTTGCCTTTTTTTCGTCCACTCCGTTGTTAAGTAAGGTAAAATCTCTTGCAGTACGATCAAATACATATTCGCAACAACACTTTTGGTGTTTTAATTCCCGTCCCAATTTTTAAACACTTTTAAAGTGCATTAATAATTAAAACACCTAAAACGTTTCAAATTAAAACGCCTGGACGTTTTAATTTAAAACACCAGGCGTTTTAATCAAAGCAGCTAGTGTTTCAATGAAAACACAAGGCGTTTTAATTAAAACGCCTAGTGTTCTAATTAAAACAGTAGGCGTTTTAATTAAAACATTAGAAGTTTTAATTAAAACACCTAGTGTTTTAAATTAAAATGTCTGGGCGTTCTAATTTAAATCGTTTTAGGTGTTTTAACTAATGAAACACCTGAAAAATGTTTTAAAATTGGGACGGGAATGAAAACACCAAAAGCGTTTTAATTTAAAACGTTTGGATTTGTAGTGTTTATTTAATAAATTTCACGAGAGAAATTTACCTATTATGGAGATATACATATTTGACTACACTAGAGGTCGCACTTTTGCTCTGATTTTCATCAAATTTTTAGGAAAGGTGTTTTGGATAAATATCTCGGTTAAATTGTTTATCCAGCTAAATCAGCAAAGTAAAAACAAAATGGCGGCCGTTTTAGACGAAAACTTATGATTACGTTCTGACGACAGTTTAGCCCCGATCTGGATAAAGTTTGGTACAGAAGTTCATTGAGCTGTGTCATGAATCTCACAATAAGCAAGTTTCGTTTACAGACCTATGCTCATGTCAGAAGGGTTTTGTACCTAACTTCTTAGAAATGCCGTCACCAGTAACGGATAAAGTAAAGAAACATGTCAAAGAGATGAGCACATTTAAAAGAAAATCCATTGTTTCTTTATTTTTATCGGTCGCCATTTTGTTGCAAACAAACAAAAATCGCTCAAATCATGTATTCCCAAAAATAGTTGTGTTATTGATCTTATTTGAAAATTTTAAGAAGATCAAATCAAAACTGCAGTGTCTTGATCGATGGAAAGTCCATAAAATACCAAAGTCTTGCGTTATTGTTGTAATTGGAGAAATTTCAAGTGGCTATAACTTCCGTGTATATCATTCGATTTTCATCAAAATAACAAAGTATGAGAGCTTTCTAAGACTACTTAAATATCAAATTTCATTGAGTTTAAGGGTACCTATACGATTTTACTGGGGAAAATGTGAAATTCAAATATCATACAATACTATTATTAACAAAGTTGAGCGAATCTTGACTTCTGAGATATTTGTTTTTGTTGTGCTCATAAACACCTACCCCCATAATTTTTTCAGATTTTTCAGATGACAGGTGTCCAATCGCGAGGGGAGACACAAATTTTTCGTATATTTCCCCTCCTTGTGCGCACACGGACGGACAGACTGACGGACGAACAGACGGACAGACAGGTCACGATTTTAGTAAGGTTTTCTAAAACAATTTTACAAACCCATAAAGCTAAAGGTTAGGTCTCAAAAAACAGAATGACAGCTAGTTAAAACTTGGAATTTCAAAGTCTTTTTGAAGTCGCGATTTTATTTTGATGTTTATGAAACTTATTTTCAAGACGAAAAGTGATTACATCTAAAGATTTTGTCATTTTAGTGGGCATCAATGCGCAGGTTTCAGAATGGCTGCGGTTCAATTTTTTTAGATTTTCTAACAGATTTTGAGAAAACTTGAGATTATGAATGAGTGTACTAAGTCTCGCTATTGTACGAAGAATTATCAAAATCGGATGAAAAATAACGCAGTCGAAAATTTCAAACGTAATATTTTTAGGCTGCCATTTTCACTGTCTAGAGCGAAACCTCGATTTTAACGAGATTTGACACATTGATTGAAAAAAATCCAATATAAATGCCTGCGTTCAAAATTTGGGCTCCCAGAGATCAGAAAGCAAGTGCAATTTGCTATTTCAGTAGCAACTGAAATAATTAATATTTTTCATGGAAACTTTCTTAATGGCTTAACTTGGAAGTATTTATACAACAGACCATTTTTAAGGCGATCGTGAAATATTTTTACGATACTCTGCCAAAATCATGACCTGCCTGCCCATCTGTCCGTGCCGTCCGTCTGTTTTCTTGCAAACCACATGATGAAACTTGCAAACCACGTGATGAAATTTTCTACGTATGTATGTCAAAAGTGGTGGCACCTCAAAATTTTCTGTTCAAGAAGGCTTTTTAATATGGGTGCCAAATATAAAGTTTTGGTGAGAACTTTTCAAAACAGGTACTAAAGAAGCGGCATTTGCAAGGGAGAGTGCAGTGAGAGGGGAAATTTAAGAAGAATTTATGTCCTGCCCCTCGTGGTTGGACATCTCTGAACATAAAAATCTGATAAAAAAATCACGAAAGTAGGTCTTTATGAGTACACGCTAACAAATACCTCAGAAGTTCAAATTTGATGAACTTTGTTAGTAATAACGCATTTCATGAATTTTAAATTATCATCTAAATCTAAGTACAACATGACGCTTCAATTTGCTGAAAATTTCTACCTCAATTTTTTTGTGCAAAACGCTTTCTCAAAGTTTCATAAAAATCAAGTCGTAGCTAAGTTACTGATGAATGAAATTTATCTATTAAAACTACAATTACACGTGATACTGTGTAAATACACGTTCTCATGGACCCAAACACTACAGGTGCGTAAGAGTTACGATGAAAATTTTAGAAATATTTTAAAACATTGATATCATATCACGATCACTCAAACATTGAAGTCAACAGACTGAAAATGCAACGATATATTAATTTTTTGAGCACAATTCATGGAATGTATGTGTGAGATAAGTTTTGAAATTGAGAAGACCTTGTTTGATTTACTAATTATTTGTCGATACTCTTCAGGTAGGAGGACTCTTCTGCTACTTTTCTTGTCCTTTAAAACGGTTTGCTTTTCAAAGTTGGGACCAATTAAATAATTATTTGCTTTTAAAAATACGGGTACGTACGAGAAATTTGCCAACGGAATTTTTTTGTTTTGTTTCTATGGATTGGGCTTTCAGTATGCTGGAAACATACCAATGGAGAAAAGATTATGAAAAATTCTATGAACAGGTAAAATTATGAAAAATTCTATGAACAGGTAAAATTAGCACTCAAAATGAATTGAGTAGACAGAACTGTGTTCATGTCAGAAGGGCTTTGTTTCCAGCATACCATTTGCATGCACCAATAATAAATACACTAAGAAAAAAAAATCCACGGCATCAACAAATACATACTTACCTCGAATTCCATCTCTTGGTTGTTTGATAGAGACATGTGCCGATCTAACTTCATGTAGAGTCATATTTTCGTTTATGTGTCGGATCTCGATGTTGATAGTTAGTCGTTCCTTTCATTGACACAAATTTTAGCTTGACGTCGAAGGCTTTTATGTTGTTCGTCTTTGACCCGAATTGGTCGCTGGATGTATTTTTTGCGCGCCTGGTTCCTGTTTTTAATCGCTTCCTTACATTCTTCGTCGTAGCAGTCGTTCCTACTTTTCTTCGCCTGGTGCCCCAAGACCTCCTCGGCTGCTTCTGTCACGGCATCTCTTACTGTTTTCCACATGGTTTTGATATCATCATTACTTCCTTCCACCTGCGGGGATATGTTTATGCAATTTTCCAGCACTGGCATTTATGTTGACGTTACTGAGCTATCATTTAGCTTGTGTATCTGGTACCTTGGAGTAGCTGTTGCTCCTTGTTTACAGCTCTTGGAGATGCGGCTACAGAACAAACCGCAGATAGCACCATAGAACGAGCGCGGAATGTACGATCATCTGGGAATGCCCACGTTCTCTTATGGGTATCTTGATTTGGAAAGCATGCGGAGCTTACTGCGGAGCCTCTACTAGAGGCAAAGTCTATCAGCCGTTCGCCAATGTCGCTGGTTTCTGCATGGAAGCTGTGTCCTCCGGTTATTCCTCTATGTGCTGTTTCTCGGCAAACCAGCCAGACATTAAAAAATTTGGTCCGAATATGAATTGCACAGAGTCTTTCATTTATGGGCTTTAAGTCGGTAATAATTTGTTTAAATGTGCTATCAGCAATAAAAGATACTGTAAACTTGTGGCTTTCTTGCAGTTTTTTGCTTTGAAACACGTTGTCACATATATCTTCACCGTGTCATCTGGTTTCTTGTACTGCGAGGATGTAGATTCTGTAGTTATTTATTTCGTTCAGAATTTATCACAGTGCACTTGTTTTGTTCAATGATTTAACATTTCAAGTTCCACAAGAATAGTCCTTTCATCGTCGTGATATTCGTTGCCGTCTATTTAATCCTATCCGAGGCTCTTCTCCTGGTTCCATGATAGGTAAATACTAAGTGGGATGTTGATAGCGCTTCGACTTAGAAAATTTTGGTACATGTGTGGTATTTTATTTCCCACATTCTCTCCGGCTAGCCGGTTAGAGCCCCCTCTATCCGTTACCTAAGTGCGCGTCCAATTGGGGACCGAAAACCCCTCATGGATTCATACAGCTCATGGTAGCATCGAATTTGCCTTTAGTCCCCGTTTAATTTCACTCCAATTATCCGCCTCAAGTCCCGTCTTTCGAAGGCGTTCAATATATTTGCAGATGATTGGGTTAAGGTCCATGTTTTCCACTCACAACATAGCACAGGTCTTATTACAGATTTGTATGCTTGTAGCTTTATTTTCCTATGTACGCATCTGGGTTATTTTCAAATTGTATTCATCAGCGCACTTATTTTGTCTCTTTCATTACCGGGCCTCGTTATTTTATCGCCTAAATACACAAATTTCCCTAGAATTTCGATATTGTATTCGCCAAGCGTGTATTAAGGCATCTTCTCGACTGCGTCATGAGTTTTGTTTTATTCTCATTGATTTGTAACCCTACTAGTTTCGGTTTGTGGCCGAGTTTTAGGAAAAGTTCTTTGGCGGTTGTTAACGACCTTGACAAAACATCGATATCGTCGGCATATGCTTTCACTTCGCTTGACTGGTATAGTAACGTACCACTTGTATCGACAGCGACAGAGTTGGGGGTAGCCATGACCATCATACCTATAATCCGACAAATTATTTGTGACGTCACGATTTCGACCATAAGAAACGAGCAGAGCCGTGGCGATCTGCCATTACTTCTTGTTGAAAATTAGATTTGAGAAGATAAATAAGACGTTCGCCACAATTAATTTATTTGAATTAATCTCAAAATAGTGCTAATACTTCGTTTCCACATTAACGAGAATTTAAATCAAGTTATAGGAACTCCGATACACAAAGTTCCATGACTCTCGTTATGCAGCATTGCACTTGAAAAGTGAATTCAAACGCATTTAAATATAACATCATGCGTTCGTTTTTAGGGTTTTGTAAAATAATTTTACAAAACCCTACCAGTTTCGCGACCAGTCTGTCCGTCTGTCCGTCTGTCCGTCCGTCCGTCCGTCCGTCCGTCCGTCCGTCCGTGTGTCACAGCAGTTTTCCTCGGAAACTACTTAAGCTAGAAACATCAAATTTTGTGTGTAGGTGTAAAGTGGTAATCTCTTCTAAGTTCAACTACAAAAAAATTTTATAAGGTAATTAAGGGGGGTCTCCCCATATAGGAGAGTGACCCCCCGAAAAAAAAATTTCATTGAAGATAGCCGGTATGGGTATCAAATGAAAGGTCTTGATGAGAAATTTTCAAAACAGGTCTTAGTTTGGCAAAATTTGCTTCGAGGGGCGCACAGGGAGGGGAAATGTACGAAAAATTTGTGTCCCCCCCCCTCGCGATTGGACACCTGTGATCCGAAAAATCTGAAAAAAATCAGGGATGTAGGTCTTGGTGAGTACAACAACAACAAATACGTGAGAAGTCGCAATTCACTCAACTTTGTTAGTAATAGTATGATTTATTGATTTTATGTTTTCTTGAATAAAATCTTAACGGTACCCTTAAATTCAATTAAACTCAGTACGTAGATGTGTATTTATAAGATTGATCTCTCCTGAAAGTTTCATAAAGATTGAATCATATTTAGCGAAGTTATAGCGGTTTGAATTTTCCTGTATTACTATGGAACAATATGCGCTGCTTTTATTACTATGGCAACATATGGCTATGGAACAACATGCTCCTTTTACCGACTCAGACACTACAATTTTGCTAGGATTTGCATGAAAATTTTAGGAATGATAGGTGTCATGTATATCTTTGAGGATCGGTTCAGTTAGTGGTATCAGTAATCGTAAAACAAAATAGTGGCTGATTTAAATGCGAAGATTGAATAATTTTGAGTTATTTTTTCCCAACTTCAACGTTTATGGTGCATGCTTTGAACACTTGATTCAATTTAATGAATGACTGAAGATGAGTACCTACAATTAATGCTCATAAGTGAAACAAGTCAAGGAGGTGGGAGAGAGCTCCTAGCAAAAGGGTTTTGTAACCATTCTAGGATTCGAAAAAATTGGCCATTGATCGATGATAACAGTACAGGAGAGTGGCCCCTAAAAAAAAATTCTTCAAACGTAGCCGATATGAGTATGAAATAAAAGTTTCCCTGGGAGCTTTTCAAAACAGTTGTTGAACTGTCAGTTTTTGCTTCAGTGGGGACACAGGGGGGGGGGGGGGTGTAAACACATGAAAAATGTGTTTTCTCCGTCGCGGATGGATATCTGAAATAATTATCAAGGGAGATATTTATGGGTATAACAATACTAAAAACCTCAGAAGTCGAAATTCGTTCAACTTTGTTAATAATAGCATGAGCTTCGTATTTCATACTTTCTCCAATAAAATCGTCTTTGACATGTTTCTTGATTTGATTCGATCTGCGTCACTGCAGTTTGTAAATTGAATACAAAACCCTTCTGACATGAGCGTAGGTCTGTTTACCCAACTTGTTTACTTCTAAATGTTTACCTTCGCGGCCGAAAGAAAAATCGTAATAGTCATAAGGTAATCAAGTGATTTGGGACATGGAAACAAAACCATCCAGTGAGCTGATGCCACCTACTCACAAACACAGTACAGAGTTACACAGATTAATTTCAGGTTTTTTTTTGGTAAATAACAATGATGTTTCTATAAAAAATAACTTGTGGCCATATGTATGAGGGCCACGGCCCAGCTCATCTCCCTGCTTCAATTCTATATTTGTCTCAAAAGCTTCGGTGAGTTGGTTATTGATGCGGACTTGTGAGGTGGTTGACGTCATTGTCACAATAGTAAGACGAGTTAATTTGGCTGGGATATCAAAGCAAAGCTTGCTTAAAGTCAAAGAAAATTTGGTGTACGTCTATGTTCAATTCAAGTACCTGCTTGACTGTTTACAATTCTTTTGTCAATCTACCTGCTGTAAAACCCCCTTGATACTCCCCAATAATATACTGATGGCGTAGGGGCCGATTTTATTTTCTAAGATCTTTCAAAATATTTTATATACCATACAAAGTAGTGATATGTCTCTATATTTTCCTACTGAAGCTTATGATCTTTTTGGTGGATAGGGAATATAATTGATTGGCTCCACTCTTTAAGCATATATTTTTATTGCCAAATGTGCTGGATGATTCTGTGGACGGCGTTTTGAACACCGATGCTACCATATTTGATGAGCCCCATTGAGATCTCACCGATGCCCTGCACTTTATTATTCTTTTTGGGCCTCGATTGTGGAACAAACTTTATTCAGAGTTGCTGAGGCCGATAGCAGCCCTCCGGGACTATCTAATAAGCTCCGATGTTCTGAAGTTAGGTAGAGGATAAAGGAAATTCTTGAAATATGATGTCTATGACCTCTTAATCCTGTTTCCTATAGCGATGTGGTTCTTGATATCATCACGGCAGAGCGTGCTCTTGGATGATAGCCTCGTTTCAGGCTTTTCATTTTTATGAATGCTTGGTGTTGTTGGTTGTCATAGTATTTTCTATTCTTAGTTCTAATTATCTTCTTCGCTACTCTTCTGAAATTTTTATAATGTTTTCTCTTTGCCCTGCTTTTCCTACCTATTACTATGTAACTATGTATCAATTTAGAATTCATTTCTATACTTAAGAACTCAATTTCAATCACAAAATTTTTTTTTATACGCAACCATGCACCAATTGAGAATTACAATATTTAAGAAACCATTCATAGTTACAAAAAAATTTCTCAACTATTGGATGAAAACCAAGAATTGAGAAGTTATAGCGACTTTGCCTCGGTAATTAGTTACCGAACTAAATGATGAACTAAACCAAACTACCTGACAGATATTAATTGCTTTGTGTTCCAATATTTAAAAGCAATGCAACAACGGCAACCCAACAATATTGCACTTCGGGTAATTAAGACGGACTGAAACAAAATTACCAAAGGGACATTAATTGTTTTGAGTTTCTATATTTGAGAATTTCTTAGTTACAATAAAAATAATGTTGTCAGTTCTATCCAACCGTTCACGGGTTGTACTTTGTTTTGTAACTTTTGTTTAATTTAAAATAAATTATTTTACATGCAAACCATTTTCTTATCGTTTCAATTGTATAACGAGGTCGTGTTTTATTTTGTCTGCTGGCCCACCAATCAATGTATTTGGGCAAAAAGGCAAAAATATGATTCGGCTTTTAGCAGCCGAAAATAAGTTAAATGATTTTGAGATCAAGAGAGTCAATGCCTATGAACTGACAATTAGAACTAAGTCATTGGTTGATTTTCAGGCAGCAAAAAGTGCGTTGGATTCTGGCGATGTTTCGCCTTTTACACACATCCCCAAAAGTGATAAAAACCAGGCCTTTTTATTGCAGAGTCTAGACTGCGGAGAGGACACAGTTGATCTCCTTCAAGGCTTCAAGAAGTTGCACCAAAAATTAAATTTATTTCCGTTAAAGACTTTGCAGCAAGGAGATCGATTGTCGAGCGCAAAAACTTGCCTCATTACTTAGCCCAGATTTCCAGTAAAGCTTGTCAAGTATCCTACAAAAAACAAAGGTACTTGAACTTCCGTGTGGTGAGGTGAGAACGCTTGAAGGAAAGTGAGATCAACCGGCACTTCAGGCTCCAAAGATTCCAGCATTCGGCTGCCAATGGCCCCATGAAATGTAGATGTGTGAAGTGCAAAGATGCCCATGCTCCCGGCGATGGAGCCAAAAGAAAAATTATATTGTGTGAACTCCGGTGTCTTTGTTCATCTAGCATCATGTCGAGGATACCCACCAACTCCGTCAAGCCCAGAGTGTCATTTGCACTTACTGCGAGACGGCCAGCAGATAATGTAAATAAAATAAATAATGTCAGTGGCAATAACGAGCTGCTTCTCAAAATTAACCAACAACTAAATTTTTATCGGAGAGAATCGATAAACAAGATATGAAAATTAACTTTGTTTTTCAGCGTTTAAGACTTTCAAATACCCCAAATTAAGTTGTCATCCAGTCACATTCACATGAATAGGATTCGTCTCATCTCCATCGACTTCAAATCTATTGTGAGTCTACATGGACGTGACTGTCTTGGAGTTCCTTGTCAAGCAAAAGCCTGACATCATGCTTCTCACTGTAACCCACCTCAATTCATGGCACTCCATGACATTTGAGGATTTTGAATTTGTAAGAAACGATAGGGTAATGGGTGATGGGGAAGCTGGCACCGGAATATTGGTGAGAAGACGCTATTGTCGTTATCAGACGCTTCAAGTGTCCGTTATCAATATCTCACTGCCAGGCAGGGTAACATCTTCGTTATCTCTGCCTATGCAACTGGTCGAAACGTTCTCAAGTTCAAGGAGGAGCTCAATTCCTTGTTTGAAATACTCGAATTGAACAGGCTACATAGTTTTTATATTCTTCCTGGTGACCTGAACGCCAAGCATACATGATGGCTAAACGCCACAAATAATCCAAGGGGTGTATTCTTGTAATCATGGACAACAGAGAACCGAATTGAATACAGGTGCAATCTATACGGGTGGGAGTTTCCAACATACCCTAGGGCAAATTCATATTTGGATCTTTGCATTGCTGACGCAAGACTTGAATTCAACTTTCATAGTCCTCAACGGAAACTGAGGTGCTTTCTTATGATAGCAACCATAACGAAATTGTAATGGAAATCAATCTTCGAAGGGATGATGTCTTCCTCATTCCAGTTCAACATGAAAATCATCAGTTGAATTTCAAAAAAACAGACTGGGGAAAGTTTCAAAAGAAGTTAAATCGAGAGTACCAGAAGCAATGTCCTCTTTTTGATGATCGCAATGCTTGCTCAATGGTTCCTAATTACAGGATCGACGTTTGAAACGATTGAGAAAGTAGTTCCGAAGATAAACATCGAAACAATATGCAAGGATAAGAAAAACCAACCATTGCAAGGTTGTAAAGATTGAAAAGCCACCGTCTCACACGCATCAATAATATTTATGGGCGATTTTTGAATATAACCACCTCTCGTTGGCTTTGTTGAAATTACACCTGAAGAATGTCCGGAACTTAATCCGTCCATATGAGATTCAAGATGTCCTTTATTTGCTCTGAGCCCGTCTCGTCAACCAAGCAGAACCACTGTAGTATTCTAGGCAATACATTGGATGACTATGTTACATAGCAAGATACATCCTGTACATTTGACAGGGCAGACCCAGCTCTTTGTATTGTATATCTTAATTATATCATAGACATGCACTAAAGCTTAAAATAGTCTCATTCGCTGCTACCCCAGAATTCGGGAATACTCTGGAGGAAGTCCTGCGGGCCCGTCTTTGCTCGCTAAAACAGCTGTGGGCGTCAACTTGCTTTTTTTTTGCCCTGAAAATTCGCCCAAGCTGCGTAGATGGCTCGTTAGAATAATTTATTTCTCTTATCGACAGATTTTCCCAACACGTAGAGTAAATCGCGCTAAAGAGAATAGGTTGCTAATACTCCGCCACTTTCGTTTCACTACTACATTAAGTTTTAAATGAAACATATTGGGCTCAAAAGCAAAATCTAATGCACGCGACTCACCCGAACCAAGTTCACAGTTTTCTTATCAAAATACGCCTGTTTCTTCTTTTTCACTAATTTGCACTTTTAATTCAAAGTAATGTGATTCCTAGAATATTAATGTACAAAGTTAAATTTGTGAATTGGTTGAATAAAATTGCAAAAAAAAAGTTTACTTCTACGTATTCAGTGAAGCCCCCGATATTGCTGCTCGTTCAAACTATTGCCTCCGGATCGCCACATTAATTTTGGTGAAAAAATTTTTCACCGCTGTTATTCATCAAAAAACTTCTACTGCTATTTTTTGTTGAAAGAAACTTCTTCCGCTGTCGCCAGAAACGTTCGATTCCAGAGAAATAACGTTAATCGCAGCAAATTGTTTTTCTTCAAAAATCACGCCAAATTCCACAAACTGAGTTTTTTTCCGTTGTTGTAACAACTTCTTCCACTCACCGTTGGAATCGAAAAAAGAACTGTCCTTCCATGCGAGGTCCCATCACGCCTTCATTTCAACGAAAAGGTGTTAACGGCCCAAGGAGAGAAATACATTTTTTTGTTCTTGGAATTTACGAAGTGCGACATATCTGTTGCACTCAAAACCGTCATAAGATAAAATCTATGTATATAGCAGCAATCTGCATATTAGTAGTCGGTCTACTTTTGGACAAGCTCTCGTGAGCTGTCAGCCTAATTCGGCAAAAACAAATGCTTGCGTGTCGTGGTATATACAATACTATATTTTGTATACATAAACTACAAAACACATTTCCTGCATGCTTAAAATTCACCTTGGACTACTCACTTATACTTTTTGAGACGGGTATGTGAAGTATGTACTCGTACATAATCTGCACCATCCTGCAACAGCCTATCTATGAAAAGTAAACAAATTCCTATTCATTCACTTTGGAACGCAATAAAAACTTAATGGGTGCAAGAACTAAAATAATGTTCACTTCACAAGATGCGCTATTATATTCTGCGTAGACGGACTGGATTGTATCGTAGAAATCCGTTTCAAAACCGTACAAAACATGAAGTTTTAGTTAAAACATCTACAATGCTTCATATATTATACATAAATTAACGAGACTCCAACTTCAACGTTTAAGATACATGCTTTTAACACTTGATTCAATTTAATGAATGACTGAGGATGAGCACCTAAAATTAATACTCATAAGTGAAACAAGTCAAGGAGGTACGAGAGCGCTCCTAGCAAAATGGCTTTGTAGCCATTCTAGGATTCGAAAAAATTGGCCGTGAATCGATGATTACAGTACTGGGGAGTGGCCCCCGAAAAAAAAAAATTTCAACAAAGGTAGCCGATATTAGTATCAAATGAAAACTCTTTATAAGAGCTTTTTAAAACAGTTCTTAAACTGACACTTTTTGCTTCAGCGTGGGCACAGGGAGGGAATACGCAAAAAATGTGTTTTCTCCCTCCTCTCCCTGAAAAAATTTTCAAGGGAGATATTTATGAGTATAGCATTAACAAAAACCTCAGAAGTCAAAATTCTTTCAACTTGAACATGTTTTTAAGGTTTTGTACTAAAATACAAAGCCCTATTGCAATCACGAACTGTGTCCGTCTGTCCGTCCGTCCATCTGTATGTCACAGCACTTTTTCTCGAAACTATAGAAGCTACAGCCATAAAGCTTTGTGGAAAGGTCAGAAGTGGTGACTTCTTGAAAGTTTAGGGTGGAAAATTTTTTCAAGGAGGTCTCACCGTATAGGGGGGTGACCCGCCAAAAAAAATTTCGCATTGATGGTCGAGTAGGGTATCATTGGAAAGGTCTCAACGATAACTTTTCAAATCAAGCCCTAAAATTGCCTTACGCTACCGCGGGGAGCAGGGCAAGAGGAAATGCACGAACTTTTCGCGTAACCTCCTCGCAATTGGACACCTTTCATCCGACAAATTTTTAAAAATTATCAATGTAGGTCTTTATGAGTACAGCAACAACAAATACGTGACTTTTTTAGTAATGGTATGATTTATCGGTTTTACATTTTCTTGAATAAAATCTTAACGGTACGCTTAAATTCTACATAATTTGGTATATGACAAAGTTATAGTGGTTTGAGTTTTCCTGTATTAGTATGGAACAATATGCGTTGTATTACTATGGAACCATATGGCTATGGAACAATATGCGCTTGTTACCGACTCAGACACTACATGTTTTCTAGGATTTGCTTTAAAGTTTCAGGAACGATAGGTATTGTGAATAGCTTGGAGAATTGGTTTGGCTAGTGGTATCAGTAATCGTAAATCAAAATAGTGGCTGTTCTAAATGCGAAGATTGAATAATTTCGAGATATTTTTTCCCAACTTCAACGTTTAAGGTGCATGCTTTTAAAACTTGGTTCAATTTAATAAATGACTGAAGACGAGTACACACAATAAATTCTCAAAGGTGAAACAAGTCAAGGAGGCAGGAGAGAGCTCCTAACAGAAGGGCTTTGTAGCCACTCTAGGCTTCGAAAAAAATTTCTGATGCCATGAATCCATGATTACATGATTACCCATGAGAAAGATTTCATCAAAGGTAGCCGATATGAGTATCAAATGAAAGATCTTTATGAGAGCTTTTCAAAAGGGTCTTTAAACCGACAGTTTTTGCTTCATTGGGGGCACGAAAAATGTATTTCTTCTCCTCGCAGTTGGACCCCTGTTATCTTAAAAAATAAAAAAAAAAAATTTAAGGGAGGTATTTATGTATTCAACCATTAAAAATACCTCAGAAGTCAAAATTCGTGCAACTCTGTTAATAATAGTATGTTCTTCAAGTTTCACATTTTCTCCAATAAAATCGTATGGATGCCTTTAAACCCAACCTTACACAAGGTCCTAATACTATGTAAGTTTGCTAAAATTTGTATCATATTCACGAAAGTTATATCGATTTGAAATTTTGCCAATTACAACAAATATTACACATTATTATTGTATTTTATGGACTTTCCATTGAACCAGACCCTGCAGTTTAGATTTGATCTTCTTAGAATTTTTAGCTAATACCGATGACATAAACGCTTTTGGGATTCCATGATTTGAGTGATTTTTTAAGTTGAAAATGGAGAAACAATGGATTTTCTTTTAAACGAGCAAATTTCTTCGACATGTTTCTTGATATTATTCGTTGCTGGTGATTAAATTTTATAAGTTGAGTACAAAACCCGTCTGACATGAGCGTAGGTCTGTCTTCCCAACTTGTTTTCGTTACTACCAGTTTTGTTTTGTAGTTAAGACAGTAGTCACTACTTAATTTCTGCGCACAGAATATTTTACAATAAGTGTGTTTGCATACGCTTCTCATTGGACTGTGCGTTTATGACCACATCAGTCCGTCCGTCTTGCAGTTCGAGGCTATCCTCGTTACTATGCGTTGCAAAGGACTCCTTATGAATCCTGTGAGAGGTGTGTAATGATTTTCTTCTTGTCTGAATTCGTGCGAACGAAGTCGGAACCGACCTCTCATTGGTTCTATACGTGAAGTCTGAGTCGTGCCAACGAATGGTACCAATCAGTCCACTAGTTCATGCACCCGTAATCCATTTCACGGTGGCTGCTTGTCGGCTAGCTGGATCGGAGAGGATTTTGGTCGCAGGTCTTTAAATGGATTATGCTCAATTACATATTTCAGCCACCATTAAATGCCCGTTTCGAACGCGTCGAAAACACAAACATACGGAAGAGAAACCTACTTTACTTTATTCCGTATTTCTTCATCATTCCAGTCAATCAAAAAAAACTACATTCTGTCTCGCGCTCCCAAATTTCCCCGACGCGGTACCGAGAAACATACTACGTAAATTGAACCCGAAGAATGCTACGCTAAGAAAACAAAGACAAGGCCAACAAAGGTACCACGTACCGCACGCGAACGTTACAATTCCTATTACCAATTATGATTTATCTTGCAACCAATTGAACACGCATCCAGTTGATACTTAACGTACTGATCATTTCAGGAATAGTATTAGTCGAATCACAAGTTTTTCCGCAGTTTTTCACATTCTTTTACTATGTTGTTCAAATAGATATTTATTTCTTTGGTACTACCATCATTGAGAAAGTATAAATTCCTCTCAATGATTTGATTCTGATTAAAGTAGCCTGATGAGTTCGTGAAGAATAATTTCATTAAGTACAAGTATATAATTTCCTTTTAACAAACGAAAGCTCCTTTTTCCACGAAAATCGCACAATTAGTTCAAATGTTTTAAATAACGACCATTTCACTATGTACTCGTATACGTTGTTATGGTAGTTCGTACTTAAATTCGTTCCGTAAATTACTTATTTTTAAAGTAATATTTGGCGTTGTGTTTGATACGGCGCACTAGAACTATTTGAAATTCGCACTAAGATCCTTATTGCCCTACGTACTTGCCGAATACGTATATGTACAATTATCCCGATAAATACGCGCGATGCAAATCACACTAAATTTATCGTCTATTATATGACACAAATTAAATCAAACTAAATTCACTTCGTCGGTGAAAATTGCATTTGTTTACCGGTCTTCAGCAAGAACTTGATTTGTTTTATTTTTTGTATATTAGATAAATAGAAGGTAAATGCGTACATACTTGTCAGAGTCCAAAACTTTCGTCTTATTACCAAATATGATACCGTTTTTTACGTGATGTTTTTTTTGTCTGCCCCCCGGTTATAGGCTAATCGTTTGCTTGTTATTTCCGCTATCACTTTCTGAGGGCTTATTTTCTTTCGAAGCCACCGGCCGTGTGTTGACAAGCAGATGAATGTCGTCAGTTGGCGAACCCGGCGATGGCTCTACTTTTCCGAGTGCTAACTGCAGCACTTTTCCACCATGTCTCCGCGCTATCTTCCCGTATACGCTCGACGAACTTCACTCCTCATCTAGAGTTCTATTCTGCTCTAACCAATGTACTCCTTAGCTGTTGCTGCTCAATACCTTGCCGCTGCGAACTTCCTTCAAAGCTACAATTTTGCTATTATGGGAATTACCCGGTTGCTTATGCGATACCTACCATATATTTTGTGTGAAACATTCACGTGTTGCGCGTCGGAACAGTTTTGCCTACACCTCACTCTTCCTCAGAAAATTAATTCGGAGCCTTTATTATTCTGGCGACCACCAGATATGTTAACCGACTTTTCTTTTTCTTTGGAGGTTATCTCCACACACCACGAGCGATCTGGCCCGTTTGACAGTTGCCGACTCCAACTGCAGTCAGCTTTGGGTGACATTCCTCGACTCAAACTGACGTAAGATGGGAATGTTAACCAAAGCTGACGCTAGCTAGAAAGCCATATGGTAGCGATGGGCATGTCACAGGGCCGATTCATTACAGGTGTTTAATCCACATTACTGTGATTTCACTGTGGTGCTACTGGGCTTCGACCACCGTTAGGAGTTTTGATTCAATATGTAATTTTTGATACATATCAGAATTTTACATGATTTCCTCTTTAGTTCCTCAGATAATTTGAACAGTTTTGCGAAGAGTATTTCTACATTTTAGGGTTTTGTAAAATAATTTTACAAAACCCTACTAAAATCGCGCCTGACTGTCCGTCCGTCCGTGTGTCACAGCACTTTTTCTCACAAACCCTATAAGCTACAAACATAAAATTTTGTATATAAGTGTAAAGTGATGCCCTCTTATAAATTTCTGTAAAAAAAAATTTTACAAAGTGCTTAAGGGGGGTCTCTCTGTACAGGGGAGTGGCCCCTGAAAAAAAATTTTATAAAAAGTATTCTTAATGAAAACTTTTCAAAACAGGCCTTAATTTGACACTTTTTGTCTCGAGGGGCGCACAGGGAAGGGAATGCATGAAAAATTTGCGTGTCCACCACCAGTGATCCGAAAAATCTGGAAAAAATTATGTAGGTAGGTGTTTATGAGTACAACAAGTCAAAATTCACTCAACATTGTTAATAATAGTATGAAAATCGAATTTCACATTTTCCCCAATAAAATCGTTGGATTTAAACGCGAATAGTTATGTGTGGTGTGCTTAGGTCAGTCGCGAAATTCAGATGGAAAGGTGGACCAATCTCGGGGGCAATTGATGAACAATCGTTCGTCAAAATGGCGATGTTTGCTTCCAGCAATTGAAGTAGATAGCAAGAATGACTCTGCTCACTAGTGTCCTCGAGCTTACTGTTCCTGAGCAGGTTGATGGTTGATGGATAGTGAAACTATGCATATTACTAATCTAAACTTATTACAAGAAGTTTACAAAAATATTTAAGTCATTAATTCTTTATATTCAATGCGCACATTGTTAATGAAAGCAATCTATATTATTGGTGAAAGAAGTTTAAACACCTTGAGTCAGGGGTCTCTATTCTAATATTATCTTAAAAAAATACTGTTACCGTGATTTTGCAAATGAACATAATTTAGACAGAAGGTGTGAAGTGTTATTGAGTAATATGCCGTGATAGCATGGGAAAGCCTTTCTTTTTGGAGACAGAAAGCTTCTTCTATTCGCATTACGTTAAGGAGGAAAGAGTGCCATGTTATAATCGAAACGCCTTTCCGGTACAATCTCAGTATCGAACACTTTAAGGATAATTACGAATGATGTTTCCACTGCTTTTCTTGAAAACAATGAAGGCACCCCAACATTTTTATGGTGAATGTCCACCATTTTATAGGCAAAACTCTGAGTACATGGTGCTGACGTCACATAGTACAGTAACTCATTATATCTTTGTGGGTTTTTTTTGCTCAATGAAAATTTCACTAGGAAGAGGTATATGAATGTAATGGATTTGATCCCCTGATCACTCAAGGTCCCCTGGTCTTCCTCCATCGAAAGCAACTACAACATAAGGGTTCAATCTAAGATCTAACTTCTGATGCGTCAGTTTTATCGTAATCGTTGGCAAAGTGTCAACGTTGTTCATTTTCAAGAATAATGCTGGCTAATTTATCACTGAATAGCACAGGTTACACTTTTTTCTGAAAGAAATCGCAGATATTGCATATAGACAATACAGAGTTTCTGTTGGATGCGGCTGCCTATCGCATAGCCAGAAAACCAAAAACTTTCTTGCAATAACCATTTCCACATGGTACAATCCAAACTGAAACCTCGGGTACACTAATGTTCAAGTCCACACAAGTGGTAGCATATGCTGATGACGCTAATGTTAAGGCACGTTCATTTCTGAGTATAGAATCTGAAGAAAATCAAATTTGCCTACGAGTTAATGAAACTAAGACCCAGGTCCAGTTCAACAAAACCTGACCGTAGCCAATTACAAGCTGGAAAGCGTGGATAACCTTGTGTATCTTGGAGCCAACCTGAATGGAAGAGACGCTGGAAAGGACAAAATTGCACGCCACGAATACAGCATATTACTCCGTACTTCCCATTTTAAGGTTCAAAGTTGTGCATAGGCAAAATAAGCTCCGCATTTATGAAACACTAGTCAAATCTATGCTGTTATATGGAAGTCAAACATGGACCCTGACGAGCGAATTCGAAAAGACAGTGGACGTATTTGAACGCGAAGTACTCCAAAAAATAGGAGCAGAGGGGAGATTACGTTACAACGATGAGTTGTATGAACTATTTGACAATCCGCCTGTTTCCTCTTGCGTAAAGCTACGTAAATTGTAATGGGTGGACCATGTAGAAAAAATAGAAGAAAACCGGCTACTCAAAAGAATATTGACGGGTAGAGAACAATGTGGCCATCCAGCGGGAAGACCCCAGACTCGTCGGAAAGACACAATAGAAGCTGACAACAGATCTTTGTTGGGAGTAAACAACTGGCGGACAAGGTCGCGGAACGGTGATGATTGGAGGAAATTAAATCTGCAGGCCAAGGTCCGGCTTGGGATGATGATGATGACAATCCGAGATAGTTGGGTTTTTTAATAAGTTTCAACAATGAAGGCACGATAGTCAGCTTGCAAACTGTAGCTCGGCTCATTAATTTAATTGAGCAGTTTTTATACCTAAGATTCAAGGCAAACCTATATCAGCAGTCCACTACTGTTTTACATGTGGTGAAAATTTTATTTCATTCGTGATTGCAATAAATTAAAATACTGGTTAAAACTTGGAACAATCTATTTATTTTGAGTTTTTTTGTTTTATACACATTTCACAATATAAAATCACTTTCAGTCTATTTTGCAGTGCAGAAACTATTGAACAATATGGAAGAGAAGCTCACAGCGTATCAGTTTTCTGTAAAATTAACTCAGTTGAATGCAATTCTCAACATATTTCTCAAAAGAACCACTCTAGGTATTGGAATCATATTTGAAAATAAATAAATTATTTAATTAGCGATTTCGTTGTCAGTGCTCTTGGAGTACGCAGCATATGATATCGGTGTAGTGATAGTGACGGGGTTAAGAGCTACCAATACAGAAGGATGAACCGATACACACAGTGGGTATAGCAGGCAAAGCGGGTAAAGTAGGTAAAGGAGGTAAAGGAGGTAAAGCAGGTAAATCGGGTAGAGCAGGTAAAGCGGGTAGAGCAGGTAAAGCGGGTAGAGCAGGTAGAACGGGTAAAGGGTGTACAGTGGGGATATGAGGCTTATTGGGGATAGTGTGTATGGTGGGCCAAGTTATCGCTGGCGTAGTTGGTGGTAGCCCGTGCCGACCTCGTTCTCCTCTATAACCTGGCAGCCCTCGTGGACCTACCCCACCTTTGGGTCCTGGTGCTCCTTCTTCCCCTTTCTTACCCCGTACTCCTTGATCGCCTTCAAAACCTGCTATGCCGATCCTTCCTTCTCTTCCAGGTAGCCCAGGGGCCCCCTGTAGACCAGGCCTTCCATCGAAACCTGGTTCTCCAGGTGGGCCTCGGTCTCCATCCAAGCCAGCTAAGCCTATGGGGCCATCTCGACCAGGAGAACCTTGTTTTCCAATTTCTCCCCGTTTCCCTTTTTTGCCTGATGTTCCCGTTACACCTGTTGGTCCTTTCTGTCCTTTCTGGCCTTGTGCTCCAGGCGGACCAGGAGGACAATGGCATTCATGAAAAAATGCTCTTGGATGCTTTTTAGGTTTTATATGACTCACAGCTTTCTCATTGATGTTCGAGTTTTGTATTGCAAACACCAAAGCAATGAGTGTACCTTCAACAAAACCAAATGACATTAAAATTAATTTAAAAAACTATTGAATACTTACACCAAAAGATAACTCGTGCTGTGATCATGATTGCGAATGATATGAGCTCTGCATGACCGTGCTTTTAAATATTGTATTGCATAACAGTAATCATATTGAACTGGTTACTGTTCTGATATTTACGTTTTTTCCAGATAATATTTAGCAAGCCAATGCGTGTTCAATTATTATGCATCTTCATCATACTGCCGCTGGCAATGGCGGTAATAATTTTGAGATTTTTTTAACTGAATCGAAGCAACAAATAACCAGATGTGTGTACATAAATCGAAAATTATAACAAGTAGACGCAGCAATAGAGTGCTTTTGCCAGAACGGTTTTGTAAAAATTAGTTAATCAGGCAATGTCTTCTGATTGTCAATATACAGACATACCGATTTTTAATGAAACTACAGAAAAAATCTGTAAAATAGATGCATTATTATAACTACCTAAACAATGAAGTTAACACACTTAAAATGAAATGGCGGCAACTTTTTAAACATGGACTATTTGTAGTGTATTGATTGCATTGTTTGAGTAGATATGATAACACATTAGTTTTACACGTTATTTCACAAATGTTTTTAAAAATTTGTATACTATATATGATATATGTAGTGTGTAGATCATCGACGAATGGGTATCTTCACAGCAGCACGTTTTCATGGCGGAAGTGTGGAATTTCCGATTGGCTGTACCTTTATTGTTTGATTACGACTAAATCACAGAGTATATGTACAGCAAGCTATGGATTGTTGGCGAATTGAAGGGTCCTCCTGCAAAAATTTAAAACTTATCAGTTGTACTATTTTGAAAAAAATTGTTTTGAATTCTAAGGAATATGTTGACTTTGAATCTATACTGACCTACTTCCATATTTTTCCAATTGAATTTGAAATCTGTAATAATCTTAATTAATTCAATTTGCTATATTTTTTTTTGAGAAAATTATAAATTTAGAGAGCCATTTGGGCCATTAAGTTTTTGTATTGTTATTGTTTGGAATTTGCTTTATATTCTTTGAAAATGTATACCGATTTGTATTGAATAAAGCGCTTTTGACTTTGACTTCGACTTTGACTTTGACCTACTTCGATGATTTTTTCAGACTTTCCTTCCAAAAATGCCCAAAAGCGAAGGAGGACACACATTTTTCATACAGGTATATTTAGCCCCTCAGTACATTAAAAGCGACATAATTTCATATAATCGAATTAAGCACTTGTATTAAATTTTCTTATATGAGCTGACATTTTAGATGGGTATCGCAAAATAATTTTTAATGAGGCCACACTCAAATCGTTCCCTGTTTGTGCATTAATTCACCCATCAGTTTGTTACCCGTACATCACTGCTAGTTTCTTTAAAAACCATATAAGCTAGAAATACGAAAGTACAATAGCTATGGACATTCAGAAGACATTGCATGATTTACTAATTTGCTTACTAAACCCTTCTAGCAAAAGCATTATCTTGCTACGTCTGCTTGTTATAATTTTCAATTTATGAACACACATTTGATTACACTGGTTAACAAACTTTAAGGTTTTGTTAATCCATGAAATGAGTTGTGCTAATTGCGAAAGAATACCTCTAAACATACATTTTGATGAAAGTTTTAAGGTCGAGTTAGCTCGGGTTTTTGTGGAATCAAATAAAAATCTTTTGATTAAAGATAACATTAAATTCATAGATCATATATTATAAAATTTAAAAATGTGTTAATATATTGCTTTTCCGTTTATAAATAATATCTACAGCCTCTCTCTTCAACGTCCAGCAGTAGTCTGCTAACATAGAAGGATTCCATTTACCCTGGTATCGCTGTTCCATCCCTGAAATATCCTGGTGAAAACGTTCACCATGTTCGTCGCTAACATCTCCCATATTTTCAGGACAAAAATCCAAATGTGAGTCGAGAATATGTATTTTGAGGGACATTTTGCAACCAAGAGCGTACAATGCTTGGATCATATTCTTAACCAGGTTTTCATAGTCTTCAGATTTTTTTTACCCAAGAAATTTTGAAAAACTTCTATCAGGGATGTCCAGGCCTGTTTTTCCTTGCTATTCAATGTACTTTCAAAAGTCTTGTCATTCATTAATTCTTTTTTTTTTTGAGGTCCTATGAAAATTCCTTCTTTTAACTTGGCATCTGTGATTTTTGTTATTTTTTTTTTTTAAATATTGAAAAGCTTGACCTTCGCGATTCAGTGCTTTTAAGAAGTTTTTCATCAATCCTAATTTTATATGCAGAGGTGGTATAATAATATTTTCTTTTTGCACTAAAGGTGGATAAAAAACATTTTCAGTTCCTGGTGTAAAACCTTTTCGTAACGGCCGCACTTTTTTTATGTAATGGTTTTCCCTGTCGCGACTGTCCCAAAGACGCAAGAAACAGCAATACTTTGTGTACCCCTGTTGCATGCCTAAAATGATTGCAATCACTTTAAAGTCTGCACATATTTTCCAAGAATATCTTTCATATTTTATAATTTGTAATAGATGTTTAATATTTTCATAGGTTTCATTTAAAGATACAGCATAACCGACAGGAATAGAAGGATACGTGTTACCGTTGTGCAATAATACAGCTTTTAAACTGGTTTTAGACGAGTCTATGAATAATCTCCGAGCATTTGGTTCATGCTCCATTCCGAAAGTTTTGAGCAGAGCATCAATATCGTTGCAGTAAACAAGATGATTCTTATCGTCCATACTAAAAAAAGCTACAAGATCATCGTGTCGGTTCCGAAAAACAGTAATTTTTGTTCCCTTTGCCAAGAGATTCCATTGCTGGAGACGCGAACCAAGAAGTTCAGCTTGTGATTTTGATAAACTTAGGTCTCCTACTAGATCATTTAATTCTGGTTGAGTAATTAGATGGGGTTGCAGTACCTGGCTGTGAGGACTAAAATCAGGATCCGTAAGATCGTCTTCTTCAGTGCTAAGCTGGTCAATTTCTTCAGAAGCCTCCATTGGTGGCGCCGGAACGGGGTGATTTTCATCATGCGGGCGAGGTCTTTGAGCAGATGGCGTTTCAATATAACTATGTTTTCTCTTTTTGCGCGTATTAAGCCCTTCTGTCTCATTTATGCAAAAATAACAATCTTCAATGTGATCCTTTTGTTCTTTCCATAGCATCGGTGTTGCGAAAGGCAAACATGATCGGCGACCGGATAGCCAATCTCGCAAGTATGTACCACAACTCGAGCATATTACATGCGGAACCCAGGGCTTGTCTTGATTTTTCACTGGTATTCCGAAATAAAGTTTGTAAGCACGACAGATTCTGGGACTGAAGTTTTCGCTTTTTTTTTTTGTAGTGAATTTACCACACACATAACACAAATTGTTAGGATTGCTTTCACAGGAATGAGGCATATCAAAAATATAAATTCACAAAGTTTTAGTTCAAACTTCACAATAAAAACTAAAAACATAATTTGTTTGATACACTTAAGACGTTGCTGTATGTTACAGTGCTATTACCACGTCATACACCAATTGTATTTTCAAGGTGTTTGATAGCGAATGCCAGCGCAATCTTAACGTTCTTTATGATGTATTAAATCTAGTAAAGTAAAGCCGTGCTATAATAACGAACAAGTCGAAACTTGCGAGAGCGCGGCGAATGCAATACAAGATTAAACTTACAAAGCTCGATAACTCGAGCTAAGACACTTGTAATATTATAATTGATGATTAGTATTTACCAAGTACTGCCTATTTTTTTATTTCATCATTCATGGGCTAAATCATTGTTAACCAGTGTTATTTGTTGCTTCTAATCGGTTTAGGAGATCTCAAAACTATTTTCACCATTGCTAGCAAAAGTTGAGCCTACTTAAAAGTTTCACATGAAAAATTGTGTACTTTTTAATAGTTCTTAAGGGAGGTCTCTCCATATATTTTTAAAAATTAATTTTTGCCAGAGGCAGCCGATATCGGTAGCCTTCGTGCAAACTCTGCAATCCAGATTCTAAAATTGCGTCATTACCCCCCTCACGATCGCACACCTTCGATCTGAAAAAAATTTGAAAAAATCCTGGTTGTGGGTTTTATGAGTACAACTTTGTTAATAATAGTACAATTTATAAATTTTATACTTTTGCATAGAACATCAAATAGGGACCCTTGCCAAAAACTTGAATCAAGATTTTTCAACAAAAGGTGCAAGTACCCTGAAAACCCTACATAACTCCAGCAGTCAATAGTCAAATTTTAGATGATTCAAATTTAAAAATTACAGCAACAATATGCGATACTGCCGAGAAACATGTTTCCAAAGAACTTAATCACTACAGATATATGAGCATTATGATTTAAGTTTTAGACTTCGTTAGTAACATTAATCATGACCATCAAAACAAAGAAGTCAACACACTAGGAACAAAATAACGGTGCTTTGAAATAAATGGTAACCTACATTTAAGAGGAGCGAGAGATGAAACCCTCCAATAGCATGGCAGTTTTTCCAATGCCTACTAACAGCAAAAGATTGGCTTGTAGCTCAATAAAAGCGGACTGAAAAAACGAAGAAAAGATGAGAACGAAGCTTTGTAAAGACCGCTTTATTGGATGCAATTTTCCAGGCAATGCTGTCTAAACTATCCAAAAGGCGAGAAACGATAAACCTTCGCAAGAACTGAAATCATCAGTTGCAGCTCAAGAAATCAAAAACCACAAAACGATTGAATTTGATATAATATTACAAGAGCGGATCTTCTCTAAACTAAAACCAGCTCTTCTTTTGTTACGTTGTAAAAAATGGGCGCTACATTGCAACAAGTGATTCCAATTCGGGGCCTTGGCGTCCCGACTAGCCCGTGGAGATGGGGTGGATAGTGCCACTCGCCAACCCTAGGATTGCTCACAGGAGCCAATTGGCAAGCTTGGGGCTCCCCGGAATGGTCCTTCTACCAGGATAATCACTGGTAGACCTTACTCGGCTCATCAAGCTGCCTATCACCACTTCCACAGAGTTCTCCTACACTGAGGAGAACTAACTGAACTGAAAAGAGCTAATGCAGATTGAGATTCCCGATGGGAAGGATCCTTGCACACTCCAGGTCAAATCTAAGCGTTCCGCTAACACTGTGCACTTCACGCGCAAAAGCACTGCTGGAACACTTTACACGACACAATACTTTGTCCAAAAAATAAAATTCTAAATCAATATGTTTAACGCAAATTATTATTCATAAGTAATTATCAAGTCTTAACACTTACACCGTTTCTTACTTGCTACGTTAGGAGCCCCGCCGATGATCGAAGTCCTTACACCTCAACTCAATATGTCTGGTCCAATTTAATTCGTCGATTCTCTCGAGCAGTGTTTCCTTTTCCCAATGGGTTGATCTTTACTTGTTAATTCGTCAGATGTTCACGATGTTCACTTTCTCCTTCTGCAAATGGGTTGATCGCTGCTTGTTGGTTCGCAAGACGTTCTTCGTTGGCCAAAAATCCGTGAAAAAAAGAGACCGTTTCCATCCTCATGGGCTCTTTTATCGACTTGGCCCAGCGGCTCTTTTACTTGAGTTGAAGAACCCAAGTTCAAGGCCACAACATACATCACGGCTGCTCAACCTTGCAGCGTTTATCTCGGGCGCAAACCCAGTTTTTTTTAATTTGTGGCTATCTTCCTTTCACGCACCGCACTGCATTATCAATAACAGTCTTACCGATTGTTTTGATTGAAATGTCAGTTATGTTGATGCTTGTGACTCCGTGCGCGTATGTTTACGTTCGTCGCGAGTTAATTTAAAGTGATTGTGTCCTCCGTGGTTGTGTCCGCAAAGGGGTGTGTCGGGCGATCAGCCCGAAAATCTCGTTAGTATATCATATTTCGATAAATACTCTTGTCCTGCACTCAATTGACGTAGGGTAATCTACTTCATTTCTGATTTTAATGATTTTCCAGCGTCGCAAGTTTTAGCACGGGTGTTTGGTCGTGAGGATGAATTTCGATGTAAAGATGGAAACTTGCATCGAAGCCAGATATCAATGCAATGACCACAGCGATTGCCTCGATCATTCAGATGAAGAGAATTGCGAGGAGTGAACAGGTTCAGTTCCAGAATAGTTTATTTGTGCTGACAATATCACCTGCTTATCGCCCAAATTTGTCTGCGATGGAAATGACGATGAAATTGAGGCTCGTATGTTGATCCATCAAAGTTTGGCTATTCGTTTAATTGTTAGGGCGGCAGTGCGACGCTGAGAAGAAAGTTTCGTTCGCCATTCAGCCAAGGATACCCTTTTAATTCAATTTTTTTTTTAACCCTTCCCATTTTAATTATTTTGAACGCTACATTTTAAACTAATAGCGATTTGTTACCAGACGTGTTATGCGTTTGCACTCATGTAGGTTGCATTCACATACGTATCCTCATTACGAATCAATCTGTTATTCATTCCCGATCGCATAACTAATATATGTGAAACAATACATCACTTGGAACTTCGTGAGTCTTGTAAATAGTCTTTAAATTCATTGGTATGGTCCAAACGAGCACGATTATTATTTGCAACTGAGCCACCGCTGCCATTATTGCTACCGTTGCCACTGTCAGTCGTGTCACGCTTTTCCCGCGTCATATTGCTCGGAGACTTTTGCTCTTTAGTTTCGCGGCTGTTGCGGTTTGGGTTACTATTGTAACGATGACTGGTGTCGCGATCTTTATTTTATTCTGAAATGTGTTGTGTCGTTTTCGCTGTGGAATTAGTGACTGCGATATCCGTTTTCTTATCTCTATCGACATTGGTGAGTGGTTTCTGCTGTTGATGTTGTTGTTTCTCGTTACCAGCGAGGGTTGATGATGAAGACTCCGATGTTTTAAGGTCTTTCACCGTCACTAAATTCTCCTTATGATGTTGTGCTACCTGAGCATAACTCAACCTTGTTCCATTACCACTAGCAGCGAACACTACTCCATCAGTTGGTTGCGGTGATACTGGAGAGTTAATAGTATTTTCCATTGAGAATTGGCGATTGCCAGACAAGATTACAGTCGTAGTAGGGCTTATGGACAATTTTTGTTTACTCGCTTGATTTCCAGACATTTTTTGATTGTGTTTCCCGATAAACCTTTCCCAAAGCCAGCATTTTGGCTAGCTGCTGCAGTCAGATTATAAGATTTGTGGATACAGACTTAACAGGTGTTGATAAAATGATACTTTCTTCATTTTATTTTTCTTTTTCGAT
Source organism: Odontomyia ornata (assembly GCA_963969285.1). Lineage (NCBI taxonomy): Eukaryota > Metazoa > Arthropoda > Insecta > Diptera > Stratiomyidae > Odontomyia > Odontomyia ornata. The sequence goes on from OZ017741.1 coordinate 172,264,481, forward strand.
GGTTCTCTGAAACCAATCGTGCTTATTTTGGCATACAGTTTTGACTTTAATTGCTGCTATGTTGAGTTTCAATTGAACCTTATAGTTGTTTTTTTTCCGCTTAATACCTAATACCTAACATTACTTAATGCTAATGATTTACATCAGTTATTCTAACCTTACTTTAATCTTTCCCACCAGTATTTCAGCGCGTGGAGTGGTTCCTTGGTAATCGTCCGAATAAAATGTTGGAGTGCAAGGAATCCTTCCCTTCTAGGAATGGTTTCTGGGTTTAATTTATATTTCGTAATACTTTCTTGGAAAAATTACGTCATTATTTAATTCCCTGTAGTTATTTTTAGTACGCATTAAAAGTAAGTGGTAAGTGGTTTGTAACTTTTGCAGAAATAGGACAAACTTAAAATGAAGGTTACGTAGGTAAAATGATTTGAATTTTTTTTTTGTTTACACCATAAAGCGACGAAAATTTTGGTTTCTGTGGCAGCGCGATGTTTAAAAAAGTGGATATGTTCGCTCGCAAAGACAAAAACGGTCGATGATTTATCTAGTCAACGTTTAAGGTGATCAATAATGGGCTCGAAAGACAGGGCGACAATTCGTCTTTATAAGCGTGGAGTACCCTCATCCAAAACTGATTGATACATGGAAAACCACACATCCAGCACATCGTTAAGTATCCAGTTACGTTCCAAGCTTGGGGATGTTTTCGTCAGCAGGGGATTGGTACTCTTTGTCTGTTTACGGGAAATCTGAACGCAAAAAAGATGGAACAAATTTGTCGGGTATATTTGCCGGAGTCTTCCCGTAAGTGGCTTGATACAGATCCGAGCGAATGGATTCTTCACGAGGATATCGACTCAGAGCGATGCAGCCGACTATGCACGGAATGGAAACACAAAAATGGTATCAAAACGATGTGTTGAATCGCAGAGTCAATCTTATTGAACATATGTGGCGTGCCATGATACGTAAGCATCCTCAAAAATGTGTAGTAAATATTAAGCAGCTAACATACCAGCTTCACTTGCTTTGGAAAAGCTTACCAGCAACATTCGTCGAAAATTTAGTCAAAGTATGCTCAAATGGTGTTTAACCTTGCAGAAAAGCAATAATGATTTCACTACCTGCTAGTATAACGCGTATTAGCCTTGTAGTAATATACATAATGTCGCGTGTTATACTTCGTGGCCAATAATTTTAATGTTCCGGGAAAGTGAAAACGTAATATCTTTTTCAATTAAGTTTAAAAGAGTTTATTTAAAAGAATGCATAGTTATCAATTTCACTATTAAAAGTTTAACTACCACTTGTCAATAAATTTATATTGCAATTGTCTTCTAAAATAACTTCACAAACACTCACTCAATATCGCCTTTACCTCACGCTCCACTCTATCGCAGTTTTTATTATCGCGGTTGTAATGAATGATTCCTCCATTCATTCAACTCGCCTTTATATAGGGTCTCTAGCCATTCAACCCATTTCTCGTACGTTGGCGAATGCTCTGCCGAGAGGTACCTAGTATATTCGAGCAGCTTAATTAATGGAGGGACGTCACTTTCAGATGTTGATCATGCTTGGTGGGCTCTGGTGGTTTCGAGTAAATTCACTTTGTTGATCATGTCGATCAATGGTTGTGAAAACAATTGCAACAGTAGCTCGCAGAATTATTCGTGCATGTAACACTGCTCCCACCTCAGTTCTTTTCGCCCCGAAAGGATGTGTCACCAGTTGTAGTCAATTCTCCTTGGATGTTATATGGGGCAAGACGGTCCAGGTGCACGATTTTCATGTTGGCTCTCAGCATACGGTGCTCCTGTACGCGATATACGACGTCGTTGATTCGCTTTGTAACCCGGTCTGGTCCCTCCCAATTATGCTGCAACTTTGGAGACCTCACCTACCGTCGCTGTGGGTTATATAGCCAGACCAAGTCATCTTGCTGGAAGCCAGTAGAATTCGCCTTTAGATCATAACTGGTCTTCATGCGGCCAATAGCCGATTCAAGGTGTTTTCATACTGTCCGATGTATCTGTTTCAAACGTTGTCTTAGCTCACTTGCGTACTCCGAGATCGTTTGGGGTTTCTCAGGGGGTGTCCCGAACTTTATATGAGCTGGCGGACGAATAGTCTTTCCAAAAAAATTGGCTGGGGCTTGGCCCGTCGATGCATGTTCAGCAGCTCTGTACGCCATCAAAAAAGTGGGATATGTCGGTTCCAGTCCCTTTGGTTCTCGTCAACCGTCTTGGTGAGGTGTTTATTGAGCATGCCGTTGAAACGTTCGACCATTCCATCGGATTGGGGATGCAGTGGTGTTGTCCTCAATTCTGTATTTCCAGTAGTTCGCACATTTCGCAAAAAACTAGTGACTCAAAGTTTCGGCCTTGATCCGAATGTAGTTCACAAGGTACGCCGTACCTACTGACCCAATTTAACACTAGCTGTTCGGCCACAGTAATTGCTTCCTGGTTGGGAATGGGGTAGACCTCGGGCCACTTGCTGAAATAATCGGCCACAACCAGCGTGTATCGATTACCCCATTCGGATTCAGGAAGGGGTTTTGCGATGTCAACAGCAATCCTTTCAAACGGTACACCCACGTTGTAGGTTTGCACTTGTCCCCTCAGTCATCGCTTTGGACCTTTGACGGAAGCGCAAATTGTGCATCTACGGCACCAGTCCTCTATGTCTTCTCGAGCGTGGAGCCAGTAAAACCTTTCCCACAATTTTGCTAAGGTCTTGTTAACACCAAGGTGGCCTCCCGAGGATCCTTCATGCATTTCCTTAACCACATCGTGGGTTCGGCTTTTGGGAAGTATAGTTTGCATTCTATAGGAGCTGCCGTCCGCCGTTTCCCATTTCCACTTGAGTATGCCACCCTCCACCTGAAGGGAGTTCCATTGTGCCCAATAGCTTTCCAGGGTTGCGCCATGCATTGTAACGTCTTTCCACTCAGGTTGCCCAGTTGTCTCCTTCCATAAGAGCAATTGTCCGATGTCTTCATTGGCTAACTGGGCATTTCGAATCTCCTCCGGTGACCAACCTTCATCGGATTTGGCCGTTATCAGTCGCAGATCAACGGGTGGCTCCTTTTCTTCAATCCGTCGGCAATGCTTACAATTAGCTGCACATGGACGATGAGATAAGGCGTCAGCATTTCCATGAACTCTGCCCTTCCGGTGAACAATTTCGTAGTCGTATGACTGCAATCTTTTGATCCATCTCGCAACTTGTCCCTCGGGGTTTTTGAAATTAGGTAGCCATCTCAGCGATGCATGGTCCGCTCGGAGAACGGATTTTTGGCCATATAGGTACTTGTGGAACTGCTTGGTCGCCTCTATTATAGCCAATAGCTCCTTCCTGGTCACGCAGTAGTTTCTCTCACTTTTTGAGAGAGCTCGACTGTAATACGAAAGGATTTTTTCTTCACCATCGATCTGCTGGGAGAGTACAGCTCCAATACCGCCGTTGTTTGCATCGGTGTCAACTACAAACATTTTTCCGGGTTTCGGATATGCCAGCATGGGTGAATCACACAGCTTCTCCTTCAAGGTCTCAGAGGCTACCTAGAATTGTTCATTCTAGACATACGGACGATTTTTCTCGGTTAACTGATGGAGACACTTAGCTATTTTGGCTAGGTCTTTGACGAATCTTCGATAGTAGGTTGCCAGACCCAGAAAACTTCGTAGTTTGTGCTTGTTGTTTGGTGTTGGCCAGCATTTCATGGCTTCAGTTTCCTTAGGATCTGTTTTGACGCCTTCTGTTGATACGACGTGTCCTAGGAATTTTAATTCAGCTACGAAAAGGGTACACTTGTCGGGACTAAGTTTCAAATTCACCAGTTGTAATCGGGAGAAAATCTCTTCTAATTTCCGCACATGCTCTTCGAACGTTTTCCCGATAACAATGATGTCATCTAGGTACACCAAGCAGGTTTTCCAGGTTAGGCCACGTAGCACGTATCCCGTCAGACGTTTGAAAGTGGCTAGAGCTATGCAAAGCCCAAATGACATCACCACAAATTACTACAATCCTGTGCCAATGGAAAATACGGTTTTCTCTCGGTCCTTCTTGTCGATTTCTACCTGCCAGTAGCCACTCTTGAGATCGAGTGTAGAAAACCATTTTGCGTCGGCTAGAGTGTCCATGATGTCGTCGATGCGTGGAAGCGGGTAACTATTTTTCTTAGTGACGTCGTTAAGCTGCCTATAGTCGACACAGAGACGAGTGCTACCATCCTTTTTCTCTACTAGAACTACTGGCGCGGCCCATGGACTGACAGAACGTTTAATAATGCCTTGCTTTTCCATGTCCGAGATCAGTGCGCTCACTTCTCCTTGTTTGGCTATAGGAAGACGTCTCGGCGCTTGTTGAATTGGCTTTGCTCCCTGTGTATCTATGACGTGAGCTACCATACTCGTTTGGCCTTGGTCATCCGGGCTTGTTGAGAAGATGTCACTGTACTTGGTGACCAGATCGCTGGCAATTCGACCTGCTTCAATATTGCAGACGTGGATTCCCGGGCTTTGTCTGCGTCTTGCCTCCTTTTCCCACGATGGCCGTGAGTGGCTTCAAAAGAGGTGATGGTGGAAACAGGCTGGCAGCTGCCGATGACTTCTCCCGCTTTGATGCTCGTGGTGTAGTCTGCGGTGTTAAGGACTCTAACCGGCACGTTTCTGTTCCTTAAAGATCTTACAAGCTTTCGTCCTACAGTCAAACTGCGCAATGCGGATGTCTTCGTTGGCTCTATCAGATAAGATCGCTGGTCTCCAGAATCACCATCAAGCTTGGCCCATACAATGCTTTTGGCAGAATTCGGTACATCAGTGTCGGCACATACTACTACATCCATCTTGGGAATTTGAACGCTGGGATCCTCCATCAAAACTTTGACATTCTGCCATTTCAAGACACGTTTGCCCAAATCCGTAGTGAGAAAATCCTACCCTTATGAAGTAGTTGCTGCCACACTAGGTCTGGTCCGATAATCGATTGAGTTGCACCAGTGTCGATTGTTATGGTGCAATGTTCTCCATCAATTTGACCCGAAAGGCACCAGTCTGCTTCTCCACAATGTAGTCTTGACACGGTGATGGTGGTGCTGGGGACGTCGCTCCTCCTAGCCAACCTCTGCTCATGAAGTTGGCTCTTGCATGTTTCCCGCCCCCTCAGCTTGAAGAGCTTCCATCCTGGACCCCTGACTTGGTCTAGGTCTTCTCCTAGTTGCATACCCTAGACAATAGCTCGGTTTTCTTCGCTTCTTGCAGTCTCTTTGTAGGTGCCCCTTCTCTCAGCAATTCCAGCAACTAGGCGCACCATTTACATGCGAATCTCGCTTGATTTCCACGCGCTCACACCTGCACTCGTCTGTCACTACCTCGTGAATCGGGGCAGTGGTACGGCTCACATTTTTCGCTGCCTCAAAATTCAGAGTTTAGGCCAATGCGTCCTTAACCGTTTGCTTTTGAGCTAAACACACGCCTTGATGCAATTTTTGGTCTTTTAATGCACTGATGAATGCTTCTGTTGCTGCGTCATCTCGATGTTCTGGGTCATAGGCTGGGTAAGCCAAAAGTGCCAGTTGCTCAATGTCTTACGCTACCTGCTGTAATGTTTCGCCAGGCTTCTGCATCCGATGCCGTAGCTGTGAACAATAAATCTGCTTCAGATGATCGTCTGCATAACGCATGTCGATCGCATTCATTATAGCAGCCGGGTTTGAGTGGAACTCAACTGGGATGGTCTGCAACAGCTCGGCAGCTGGGCCTCTTAGAGCAAGAATAAGTGCAGTTGCCCGTTCCTGCTCATTCCAGTAATTTATACGAGCGGCTGCTTCAAACTGGGTTTTGTAAATAGTCCAGACTGTTTGCCCATCGAATATTGGTGCTTGCACATTTCTGGATGTGCTTTGCGCTGCGGTTATAAGCGAGGCTAGTGAGGTGGTTACTATTGCCTTTGCTGTTTCCAATTCCTTTTTCATGTTCCCCATTTCACGGCTGATTCTCGCCTTGACCAGGCTGATCTCATGGTTAATTCTCTACTTGTGATACGAAGTGTACATATAAATCCGAATAGCATCCAATGCACCATTGCAAGTGACTTATGCCATGTTTTCCAAAATTAATTGGAGGCATATTACCCTTGATTCATATACTTTTAACAACCTCATTGAGCGAAAAAAAATTCGAAGTTGAAATGAAATACTGCTCGACCTTGAAGAAAATGATCATTTCCATACGGACAATCTGAGGTGGTTGGGTATTTTTTAAGAAGTTTCAACAATACCGGTGGGACAATCAGCTTGCAAAAATGTTTAATCTTAACCACATTATACTATATGAAGCTCGACTCATCAATTCGGTTGAGCGATTGTTCTGCCTAAAAATCATTGAAAATTAATATTAGCAGTCCGCGTTGCTAAAGATGCGATGAACATTTTATTCTATTAGTGATTTCAATCAATTAAAATGATAATAAAAATGGATGTACAATAAAAGACTTTTTTTGAAAAGCCGTCAGGCCTTGCTTTATTGAGTGAGCAGATGCGTTTTGACTGTCAATGAAGATGACTCAAAGGAGTCGAAGCGGGTCTTCTCACTCAATAAAGCAAAGACCGATGTGCTATTCAAGAAAAAAAAAAAGAATTGGCCTGCGGTTATCAAATAAACAAAATAATTGACTGAACAGATTTATTTATCGACATGTTTCTCAAAATTTTTTAAATAAGTGAGTTCGTTGGTAGTGTTCATTAGTATGCTACATATGCGTTAAGAGCGCGGGTTACGAATACTGAAGGCTAATCGGTTCAGTCTACAAAGCGGCTCATGGTAGTATAGCGGGTATAGCGGGTATAGGGGGTATAGCGGGTATAGCGGGAATAGGAGGTATAGCGGGTATAGGGGGTATAGCGGCTATAGGGGGTATAATGGGTATAGGTGGTATTGCGGGTATGGGAGGTATAACAGGTATAATGGGTATAGGGGGTATAGCGGGTATGATAGGTATACCCGGTAAAGTGGGCAAAGGTGGTAAAGTGGGTAAAGGCGGTATAGTAGGTATAAGGGGTAAATTGGGGAAAATTATTTCAGGTGCAATTTGTCGTAGGCCTCGATGAACTTCTTCTTGCCTGTGAACGAATTGCTCTCGTAGACCTATCTGGCCTTTAAGTTCACGTAATTCTCGTTTCCCTATCTTACGCTGTATTCCTTGATTATCTTGAAAGCCTTCTTTGTCGATCCTTCTATCTTGTCCATGAGCCCCCTTTAGACCAAGCTTCCCATGGAAACATGTTTTTTCATGTGGGCCTTGGGCTCCATCCAAGCCAGCCAAACCTATCAAGCCATCTCTGCCATGAAACCCTTGATCTTCTAGTACTCTCCTCTGTCCTTTTTTGTCTGAATTTCCCGATATACCTGATGGTCCTTTCTGGCCTCGTTGTTCAGGAGTTACAGGGAGAAAACGGAATTGAATGAAAAATACTCTTGGATGATTTTCAGATTTAGAACTTACAGCTTTATAACCTATGTCCGAGCTTTGTAATGTTAACACCGAAGCAATAAGTGCACCTTAAACGGAAACCAATTGACATCAAAGCGAATTTTAAAACTATTTAATACTCACACCAAAAGATAACTCGTGCGGTGATCAGCATTCTGAATGATTTGAACTCTGTATGACTGGGCTTTTAAATATTGTATTGAAGCTTCAGATATAACAGTATAATTTTTATTGAATTGGCTGCTGTTCTAGTATCATACATTTTCCATTAAAAATTTTGGATGATATTTCGCAATGAAATTACTTTCCAAATATAAACCAAATGTTCCACTATTTTGCATTTTTATCATCTCCCCGATAGCAATGGCAAAACTAATTTCAAGATTTTCTTAACCAACTCGAAGCAACTTTTAACCAAATATGTACGCATAAATTGAAAATTATCACAAGTAGAAGTAACAAGAGAGTGCTCCTGCCAGAAGGGCATTGTGAAAAAATTAGAAAACCAAGCAATGACTTCTGAATGTTAACAGCTAGATACAAATAAATAGATTTTTAAGAAAATTACAGAAATGTTGTGTGAAATTGATGTATTATCAAAACTACTTAATTAATGAAGTCAATAAACTGCAAACGAAATGGCGGCAGTTTTCTAGACATGGATTTAAAATTTGATACCATTTTATTTACATTGAGTTGACTTCATTGTCCATTTAGTTATGATAGCACATTAATTTCGCACATTATTCTAAAAGTTTTTTCAATCCGTATATCTGCAGGTCATCTGCAAACGTATATCTTTCCAGTATCACGTGTTGTAGATAGAATTGCGAAACTCTCCCTCGGCTGTAACTATATTGTTGAAAGCTTGATTATGGCAAAATGACAAATAATATGCACTTGTCATTGAGACTGCTAGATACGGACTTTTGGTGAATTCAAAGGTTCCCTTTTGAACATTGGAAACAAACTGAACCCAAAACTGAATAGCACATCAGCGACATATACAAATTGACATGCAAAGATTGCAACATGGCATATATAGAAAGGACAGCGCAGAAACTAATGATAAGATACAAAATGCAGTTACGATCTTTCTGACACAACAAGGCATTCTCCAAATGCTATACATGACGCGCGTACATAACCGGAAACACAAGCCTGATGCAATGACAAACGTTGCAAGCAACCGAGACTTGCCATTTTAGAAAGACTTGAAATATATAAACATAGAAAGAAAAACGGTAACATTATCAATGAACAACTCATTATGGTACTAGACTAAACCTTCTGACAAAATGGAAGCGAGATGATCGAGAGTATATGGACATCTAACAGCCCAAAAGAGACGTAATATACCTCTATCATGTACCCAGAAGATTTTGTGTCTCTCAAGCAATTCATAGCCAAGTTAAAGCTTACTGAAAATTTCATAATTGCAGCAACAAAATGGAATACCGTAGAGATACATGTTTCAAATAACTTAGGCGCTACATGTATGTGGTTATTTTGATTCATATTTCAGAATTTGTTTGTTGCATTGATGATTATCATGGCCATTTAAGCAATCAAGTCAACAGATTGCCAACAAAGTGATAGTGCATTGGAATATATGGTAATCTACGTTGTAATGAAGCTTCAAACAGCGCCGTAGTCTTCCGAATGCCTACTAACAGCAAAAGGTTAGCTTATAGCCCAACAAAAGGAGACCAGGTCAAAACAAAAGACAAAGACAGAACAATGAAAGATCATGCTTCGTTGGAGAATGGTTTCTAGATGATACTGTCTAAAGCAGGTAAAATGATAACCAAAGAAATGATAACCCACCTCAAAAATTGAAATAAATGTAATGAATTCAAGTATAAGACGCGACATAAGCCTTTTAAGCACTCACTACTTGTCAAACTCAATGACCGTATATCCTACATGGATCAAGAGAGCGATCAAATTGAAAGACATCCAAACTGCCATCAAAGCTGAAAGGATAATTCGTTCAGGTGACCTACTGTTGAAATTTGAAGGAGAGACAAAAAAAGCAGAGACAACAAAAAACTCAGCCTTATTTAAGCTTATAGCCACTCTTAAAACGCGTGACACTGGTTCTATTACGGATTTTGCCGAGACGAAAGAGACCCTAAAATGAAGTTTCCTTGGTTTAACTGGACTGCAAGCTGAGTTGCCTAAAACAAGTGATAAGGGACAGTAAATGGTCATTCTTGATAAAAAAAAAAAGGAAGTCAAATAGACAAAAAAGAGATAGATTAAAATATACTTTCTTGTTTGTAGGGTGCGGCAAAGAATAACTCCTCTCTGGTGGTACAATTTTCTTAGATGTGGGCATACTACGTAGGGACCAATCAGAGCTCTTTTTGCAATAATAGCAGCACCCTAGCAAATAAGGAGAGGAATGCACAGGAGAGGCACAATCCATCTTCTGCCAGCCCCTTAATCTAAGACCAGATGACCTAATATACATTCCGGGAAAAGTGACGTACCGAGTTTTCCAGGAAGCCCTAACAAAAGCCAAAGCACTTTCGTGAAGAGCTGTATCCTATAAATTAATCTGCATTGAAGAAACGTCACTCAATATCTGCTAGAACAGTTTGCAACGTCAAAACAAAAGTTCGCCAACCTAATATTCTGACAAATGTAGTACTGCCGCCACCTGGGTTCGGAACAGTGCTCTTAGGTGTAAGCCGGGCATTAAGTGATGTGTTGATTTTGGCTCGATGTTCATGAGCTAAGCTCTTCAGTGTATACCTAATGCCAAAAACAAACTCTTACCATATTTTCAATCTAGGCTCAATGCTTTGGAGAATGCTGTTATGGGCACGTAAGGGCATGTACTCGCAGGTGACTTCAACGCTTAAACAAATGGATACGGCATGTCTCAATCGAACCCGAGTGGCAAATTTTGTATTGAACGCAGGCCACGTCTTTGCTTTCTACCAACGATGCTGCATTGAAACCATGCTAAACTAAAATTCGCTTTGGAGACCCTAGTATCAGGTGTTAAAAAATTGTATAGTTCTAGAGGACTACTTAGCTAATCTTTTATTTTTTCTTCTCTACGATAAGAGCCTCTGATTGTCTTGGTTCAGTGATCACGTCCTCCATTTTGAAATCCATGCAGCGATCAACTATCTTCGATGATCAAGTAAGACCATGAGATCTTTGATTTCCCCACTGATCTCTGCTCTTCAGCTTTCTCAACGAATACCTTTTTGGGTACCCGTTATTCAGCAGTTTTACACGCATTGAGAAAAAATTTCATACAGCTCATGGTTGTATCGAATTTACCATTGTTCTTCTGCTAGCTTCGTTGGCCTCAGGACTCGTCTTACGATGGCGTTCAATATGCTGCCGGATGCTCAAGTTAGGGTTCATTTTTCACACGCATGGCATTGCATGGGTTTAATCATAGATTTGTATACTTAGAGCTTTGTTTTCCCTGTATATGCAGCTGATTTTCAAGACCGTCAAATTTGAATAAAATATTGTATTTTTGAGCAGTCCTTTTTTGAGTATTTTATCTCTTTCATTACCAATTATCGTTATTTTGGTGAACAAAAATAGATAAATTTGCTTACGGTTTTTATATTGTATTTGTGAAGTGTTATATTTTGTGTATTTGAGGCATTTCTGTTTCAATTACGCCATGAGTTTTGTTTTATGCTCATTCGCTTGCAGCCCGAATAGTTTTATTTTGCAGTTGAGTTTCAGTAAAAGTTCTTTGGTGGTTATTAACGACAACGACAACAGTTGATGTCGCCTGTATAGACTGCCACTTACCTCGACTTGTATGGTAACGTAATTCTTGTATCGACACGTTGCTTTCTTATGATATATTTCAGACCCGAATTGATTAGCAATGGGGTCAGCCCATCTCCCTGCTAATAATCCCTATTAAATAACACTTGTGATCTACAGCAGTAATTCTCCTAACTCATTCTGAGGAGAAGGTTTCTGAAGAATACTAGAGATTTTAACATTAACATGACGTGATTGCCGCTGACAGATGCTTTGCTGGGGGGTAAAAGACTAGTATCTAAAGATGAGGTGAACTTAATAGTGAGACTCATCACGTCTGCTTGCTAGTCTTTCATGCCTTGACAAAGGCCTAGACATGACAAGCCTCCTGTTAATGGTGGTCCCCTAAAATTACTGAAAAGCGAAGAGAGTTTCATAAGCTTTGACAAGAGGCCTAGCAAGTATGGACTTGGAAGCAAATTGTCAGCTAATGAATTAGCCAAAAACTACCTCTGCAGATTTATTAACACCAGTAAGCTTAGCTGTTGGTAAGACTTGCTGAATGGGGTGAACAGCAATCCGTGGGGTCTGAGTTAGAAGCTATTCATGTAGAGGCTCAGATCTCCAAAATTTTCCTGAACATACAACATGGAAAAGGTTTTGCAGACTCTTTTAACTGTTCATCTAGTTGACGTCGTAGCCACCCACATTTTGATTTACGATAAATGACCAGTGAAATGTCAACTTTTCATAAATGTAAAACTGGATGAAGCAATATTGTCCATGAAATCCAAGTTGAGGTTGTGCAGATGCACTGCCCTTTGCTGTGACATGCAGATCTGCACTTTTGACGCTTGCTTACATGAGGGAATGTTTTGAAGGTAGCAAGGCTCGCGCCGATTAACAAAAAAAAAGTTAAATTTCGCGCCAACCTTTGCAAAATGCTAGACTCGGTCGGGCAAGTGTTGAAAAACTCATCGAAGGAAGACTTGCTGACGCAGTTTATGCTACTGGAGATCTGTCTCTATTGTAGTATGGCTCTAGAGTAGGCCATTCTGCAGTTGATGAACTCAGAAAAGTTCTGAGCGCAATCCAGTGTGTAGTTGTTCACAATAACTTCACCAGGTGGGTTGTCCTACTGCGGACGCTTGACAATAGAAATGCTTTAAGCTATGCCAGTGGGCCAGATATCCTGGAGGTACTGGGAAACCGTTTTAAAGTACCAGAAGTTACAGAATATTTGATGATTTTGAGGGATTATTTCAAGGACGGCAGCGTGTCATACAACTTGAAGGAAAGCAACCGAAGGATGAAAGTTCCATTGGGAGTCACTCAAAAATTCCTGTAATTTAAAGGTTCCTCTATGCAAAGAAAAAGAGGCTTAAACCAAACTACTGTGTTAAGTCATTCCAAGAAAGGCTTTCAGATTGACAGGGGAGGTGTTTGGTGGGTTGCCCAGAAAGACGTTAACAACTTTCAGCTTCCTGCTTAAAGGAACTATATTTTTGTTTTCTTACTCATGTATGGAATCTATGCCTCAGTAAGTTGTTGGTATTTAGAAGAGATTGTTTGATTTACTAGCTAATTCACTTCAGACAGGAGCAGACTTACAGAAAAAAAATTTAGAAAATATGAAAAACCGAGTGCCCTTGAAAATATAAAATATATTTACGGAAGTAGTACCAAACCATACCCATTTTAAGTTGTTTTCTTAACTGCTAATAATTTTTATTTGATAAAGGAAAATTTGTTCGGCGCCTCTCCAATAAAATTAATTTTATGTTTTATAGGTCATTTGAAAACTGTTTAATTATAATCTTTTCCTAATTCTTTAAATAATTTTTAAGAGACTGCTTGCCTCCCCATAATGAACAATATCTGCAAAGTTTATAATTTATGTACCATTCCAATTTGCCTAATAACACCACAGTATTTTTCTTTTAGCAGTGCTAGTGGATATGCTACATATGACACCGGTGTAGTGATGGTGCTAAGGGTTTGTGGTAGGTATAGTAGGTACAGTAGGCAGAGTGGGTAAAGTTGACAGAGTAGTTAAAATGAACTGAGTGGGTAAAGTAGGGAAAATTTATATTTGTCATCCTGGTTTTCCTCGATCTCTTCTGCGACCTTGGAGTCCTTTTGAATCTTGCGGTCCTTCTGGCCGTTGTTTAACTCTACTCCTTGAAGACCCTCTTTGCCTTCTATGTCAAACTTCCGGGTAGTCCATGAGGTCCCTGCAGACCAAGCCTGTCATCATAGCCTGTTTCTCTAGGTGGGCCTTGGTTTCTATTCACGCCAATCAAACCTACGAGGCCATCTTTGCCAGGCAAACCTTGATCCTCTTCAGTTCCGTCTAGTGAGCAGACATGTTTCAACTCCTGTTAGTTATCTTCAGTGTTCCGAGATTGCAGCATAATGAGATTTCACTGGTTTAAGTAAGCCAAAAGTTGAGTATAATAAACCAAATAATAGGGGTCAGTGCATGGCAAATCTTGAACTCATAGAGGAGCAAAAAGTTGATAAGAAGGGGAAAAATCAATATATACGGTCTTGTTTGTACAATGTAGTAAAGACTAACTTCCCTCCGGGTCTTTCAGTAACTTGAATGTGAGTCTACCACGTAGTGCTATAAGGGGACCAATGGGAGCTCTTTGCGTTATAATTGCAGCAAGTAGGTAGATATAATTTATCTTCTATCAAAACTCTATTTCAAGACCAGATGATAAAACAAGTTCTTGGAACAGGGAACTTACATGTTTCCCAGAAATTTTTAACTAAGCCAAAGCACTTCCATGATGAGCTGTATCCTAAAAATTAGTGTACACGGGAGCATACTCTTTCAAGGTCAACACGAATAGTTTACAAGGAACACGCATATGGACTTCTTCCTGCCTAGCCAGCAATATCATAAAGAAGTTTCCCAAAATGGTATCCTGGCAAATCTGATACTGCCACCATCTGAGTTCAGAACAACACTCACTTTCAAATAAAGGGCGAAACGTGAGGAGCTAATTTAATTTACGTTCAATGCTTATGAACTAAATTCTCTAGTGTTTACTTATCGCTAAAGGAATCTAGACTCAATGAAAGAAACTGTTTCGAGTACAGAGCGTCAAGTCAGAGGTGGCTTTTGCGCTAAAGTAATTGAATAGTGCATGCCTCAATCAAATTCTCGGGACAAACATCGCATTAAACATTGGTCACATCCCCACTTCCTACCGACGTATCAAGGGTGAAAAATTGTAGAATTCTAAATGACTACTCGGCTAATGATCACCAATAAAAAACACTTGTAATCCATGACAGTGCTTTTCTTTGATCATTGTCCAGGACTCTAGTGAAATACTATTAAGTTGAACGTGAACAGATTTGCAGAAGTGCTAAAGGCACGATTACCCCTGATAGAAGCTTTACCGGGGAGATAGTAATCGTAGCTTAAAATGTGGCGAACTCAACTATGAAAATTATTACTTCTGCATGCTGGCCTGGTATGCCTCACTGATGTCCACGGCAGGACAAGCTGCCAGTATACTGATGGTGCACTTATTCAGAAAAATTTACAAAATATATAAACCCTGCCCTTAAAATAATATAAAATATATATGGGAGCGGTGCTAAATTATAACTTTGTTAGTTGTTTCATTTTCTGCTCTTAATTTTTATTCAGAAAGGCGAAATTGATTTGAAACTTCACCAATAAAATTAATTTCATATTCTTTACGCCCTAGAATAAACGAATACCTTCTTATATGCTTTACCTAAAAAAATTTTAACGGCCTGTTTTCTTCATCATAATGGCCTAAAATGAACAAAAGCTCAATTCGTGGCCGACTAAAGTTCATCATATATTTGTGATAATTTCCATACAGTCCATTATTAATGTACTGTTGCAGTTCGCTGAATAACACTGCTGGACCTTGCTGTAGATATGCAAGATAGTATTCTATGAAATTCACGATTACAAGCTTTTCTTTATACGGACCATCCTTTAGCGGTATTTAATTTCTATGTCTTTCATATGGTATCAACTTATATTTGAACTATCATGCGGATCAAATTCATCCCAAACAATTAAAGCACATAAATTATTGAAGTATATTCCCAAGGTTTAAAAAGGGTTCACTACCTACAGAGTGGCAAAGTCATAGGTGTGTTCTTTTTCGAGAATTATGCTGGCCTAATTTGCTACCATAATGGCAAACACTATTGCCTCATCAATAAAGAAAATATGTAAAACAATGCAGCTTGCCACACAACCAGTGAACCAAATGCTTTCTTACAAGGAGTATTTTCACATAATGCAATATGGGATGAATGGCTTTTAGGGTATTGTAAAATCATTTTACAATACCCTACTAAAATCGCGTCCTGTCTGTCTGTCCGTCCGTGTGTCACACAACTTTTTCTCGCAAACTACATACAAGGTAAGTAGCAGGACTGAGCCTGCCCCGCACCGTCAAACCGTCTGCCAACCGGTATCTGGTGCTGTAGTGGTGGTGGGGGTCTAGGTAAAGGGAACCGGGCTGCAGCAGTTGCCTCCAAGTGCTTGGAGAGATAGTTTCGAGTGAGAGCGTAGTGCCTGTTCAGTTACGTCGTCGGAGTGAAAATGGAGCGTACGATCGAGCAACTGAAGCAGAGCTTTTCAACCACGTTATTACAGGAGACGGGACGTGGGTTTTCGAATACGATCCTGAGACGAAGCGGCAGGGTTCGGAGTGGCATACACCGGCATCACCACGACCGAAAAAAGCGCGCATGAGCAAATCGAAGGGGAAGTCGATGCTCATTGCTTTCTTTGACGTGAAAAGCATTGTTCACAAAGAGTTTGTGCCACCCGGCCAAACTGTAAACGGTCAGTACTGCAGAGAGGTGCTCCATCGACTAACCGCTCGGGTTTGCCGAGTCCGTCCGGAGATTGCCGATTCGTGGATCCTCCATCACGACAATGCTCCGTCGCACACCTGCCTGCTCGTCACCGAGCAGTTGGCCAAACAGTCGAGGGCAACGTTGCAACAGCCTCCTTACAGCCCGGATATGGCACCAGCGGACTTCTTTCTGTTCCCCAAGATCAAGAGACACCTTAAGGGGACACGGTTCGGGACTCTGGAAAACGTGCTACGACGAGAGCTCTAGACAGCGTCGAGGTTGCCAACTTCCAGGGAGTGTTCGGGGATTGGAAAATTCGGTATCAGCGTGTTATCGACTCCAATGGGGACTACTTTGAAGATTTCTGAAGAAAAATTGTACATATTTTGCCAATAAAAAATTTCCTGAGGTCAGTCCGGTTACTTACTATTCAGACCCTGTAAGCTAGAAACATAATACTTTGTAAGTAGGTGCAAAGTGACACCTTCTTTAAAGTTTCACTATGAAAAGAAATTTATAAGGCTTTTAAGGGGGGTCTCCCCATATAGAGGAGTAGCCCCCGAAAAAAATATATTCATCGCATGTAGGCAATATGGATATCAAATGAAAGGCCTTAATGAGAACTTTTCAAAACAGGCCTTAAACCAACAAGTTTTGCTTTAAGGGGTGCAGGGAAAAGGAAAATGTACGAAAATTTGGTGTCCCCCCCCCCCCCCCACCTTTGACCCGAAAAATCTGAAAAAAATCACACAGGTATAACTTTAAGAGTTTAAGGGCAACAAATACCTCAGAAGTCGAAATTCAATCAACTTTGTTAATAATAGTACATTTAATAAATTTTACATTTTTGCCTATAAAATCAAGATGGGACACTTAAATTTCCCAAAACCTACAGTTTAAGTTTTTCAAATATAATTGAATGCGTTTCAAAAAATTTACAATAATTGAACAATACACAGCTAAGTTACAGCCGATTGAATATTTAACAATTACAACAACATTAACACGTGATACTAGGGAGACACACGTTTGCAACGGACCTAGACACTACAAATATGTAAGAATTTTAATAAGAATTTTAGAAATGGTTTGTTATATTGATGTGTTATCATAACTAATCAAGTGATGTGGTCAAAACATTTGAAACAAATCGTAGGGAGTTTAAAATCATAGTAGCCGTAATCATTTTTTGGAATCAATTTATGGAATCTGTTTATCAAGTTTTGATATGCAGAATATATTGTTTGATTTACTAATTGTTTTACAATACTCTCAATACAATACTCTCCTGCTACTTCAACTTTTTTAAGATGAAATTTGAAGATCACGGCGCGGCGCGATGATTAGCTGGAAATGATTCGAAAACTTGATTAGGATATATGTATCTGGGCAAATTATGCCAATTCAGCAGAAGTTATGCCTCAAACGGACATAAGTTGTCCATCGCCGCAGCTAGATTGTAGCGGTTGCCATAAATTATACACGCTTCTAAAAATTAAGTTCAAAAATTTTTTTTTTTATTAGATACACACTTTACAACGCAAAATTACTTATGAGGCACATTTTATAAGTTCATTTTTTGACATTCGCTTCCCAGCATATTTCTCAAAAGCAATCAATTAAGTTATAACAAGCACATTTAAAATAAATAAATAATCCAATCCATAAATTTTTTGGTAGTGTTAGTGAGTATGCTACATGATAATGGTGGTGCTAACCGCCCTCGGGTCCGGTAGGTACAGTAGGCACGGTGGGTACAGTAGGCACGGTGGGTACAGTGGGTAAGGTGGACAGAGTGGGTAAGGGGGGTAGAGTGGGTAAGGTGGGCAGAGTGGGTGAAGTGCCTCCTGGTTTTCCTCGAGCTCCTCTACGACCTGGGAGCCCTTGTAGACCTATCGGACCTTTCGGTCCTTCTGGTCCTTGCTTGCCTATCTTGCCGTCTACTCCTTGAAGACCTTTTTTGCCTTGTATGCCAATCTTTCCTCGTCTTCCACGTCGTCCAGGAGGTCCTTGCAAACCAAGTCTGCCATCGTAGCCTGTTTCTCCTGGTGGGCCATGGTCTCCATCCAAGCCGGCCCAGCCCATAGGACCATCTCTACCAGGCAAACCTCGATCACCTTCAGCTCCACGTCTTCCTTTTTTGCCTGGCGTTCCCGCTAAGCCTGGGAGTCCTTTCTTTCCTTTCACACCCTGTGCTCCAGGAGGGCCAGGAGGACACCGGCATTGACTGAAAAATGCTCTTGGATGCTTTTTAGGTTCTATATGACTAACAGCCTTTTCATTGAGATTCGAGCTTTGTAATGCAATCACCGAAGCAATAAGCATACCTTGAATGAAAATCAATAATTATTGAGGCGAATTAAAAAATTATTGAATACTTACACCAGTAGATAACTTGTGATATGATCATGATTGCGAATGATATGTGCTCTGCATGATCGTGCTTTTATAAATAAAAGAAAGAGCGCAAACAATTCTTTCAGTATGCCTATATCGTAGCTTCAGGTAAAACAAATATGCTTTTTGTTGTGCTGGTTTTGTTCTTATTTTAAAGCATCTTCCGCTGATAAATATAGATTATATTTAGCATCAAAAATCACTTCTCAGATTCAAAAAAGTGTTGAACAACCATACATTTTTATGATATGCCGCCAGCCATGACTATCATAGTTTTGAGATGTTGCGTATCGCATGAGAAGTAATTGATAACCAAATGTTGATACATAAATTTGAAAGTAGTAAAACTGGAAAGTTATCTAGATAAGGGTACCTTCCTAAACAGTTTATGTGAACCAGTACATTAAAAATAATATAATTTCATAATATGGCATTAGCTACATGCATTGAATTTGAGTCTTAAAATATAAAAGATGCATTTTATGAAAGCCGTACTCTATGATTTTGCCCCATTTCAATTATTTTCAACAATCACATTCTGCCAAGAATTCATGCCCTAAACAGAAAAATTTGTTTGCCACCACTATCACGCTATTTCTTTAAAGGAGACGACGTCAGTTTTCCTTTTTTCCAAAAGTTTTTGATTTTCTGATTTTCATAGACTAACTGCTTTTTCAAATCACATATAATGAACAAAAACTTATGTAATACTCTTTCGACTTAAGTTCTTCATATGGTAGTTTAAATATCAGCTAAGTACATCATTGAATTACCGTTCCGATTTGCATAACGCTGCGGTATGTTGCACTTGATATGCTAGTCAAACTAATCTGGAAGTCGCGATTGTAACTTTTTAGACCAATGGAAACCAATATTCAACGCTACTTAGCTTTCACGCCCTAAAGATAGTATCAAATCATAAGTAAACTGAGCTGTTTCATGATGATTGTTTCCTTAACCAAATTAATGACATATTGAGTCTTTTTAAAATGAATTTTTTATATCGAGTTCCATATGGAACCATTAATATCTGTAGTTCTTGTGATTTGGTTGCCATAAAATTTCCCCGTAGCCAACAGTAGTATATTCCCCATATGATGCATTCTTAGTAGTGACAGGAAATAATGTTTTTAAAGTCATGAAAATTCTATTTTCCTAATATTAATTCCTCTTTTTCGTAATCTAAAACTCTAAACATTGGTCACATCCCTACTTCCTACCGACGTACCAAGGGTGAAAAATTGTAGAAATCTAGATGACTACTCGGCTAATGATCACCAATAAAAACACTTGTAATCCATGACAGTACTTCTCTTTGATTATTCTTCGGGACTCCGGTGGAATACTAGTAAGTGGAACGTTAACAGATTTGTGGAAGTGCTAAAGGCACGATCGCCCCTGATAGAAGCTTTACCGGGGAGCGTAGTAATCGTAGCTTAAAATATAGCGAACTCAACTATGAAAATTATTACTTCTGCATGCTGGCCTGGTATGCCTCACTGATGTCCACGGCAGGGCAAGCCGCCAGTATACTGATGGTACACTTATTCAGAAAAAAATTTCAAATTATATTGAACCCTGCCCTTAAAAATATAAAATATATTATATTGGAGCGGCCCTAAATTATAACTATGTTAGTTGTTTCATTTTCTGCTCGTAATTTTTATTCAGAAAGGAAAAATTGATTTGAAACTTCTCCAATAAAATTAGTTTCATATTTTTTACACCAAAGAATATACGAAAACCTTCTTATATGCGTTTCGTAAAAGTTTTTTCTTTATAATTTTTAAAGACTGTTTTCTTCATCATAATGGCCTAAAATGAACAAAAGCTCAATTCTTGACAGACTAAAGTTCATCATATGTTAGTGACGATTTCCACCAAGTCCATTATTATTGTAACATACTGTTGCAATTTGCCAAATAACACTGCTGGACCATGCTATAGATATGCAAGATAGAATTCTATGAAATTCACAATTATAAGTTTCTCTTTATACGGACCATCCTTTAGCGGTATTTAATTTCTTTGTCTTTCATATGGTCTCAAATTATATTTAAATTTACCTAATCTGACAAATTATCCTGCGGATCAAATTCATCCCAAACAATTTAAACACATAAATTATCACTATGCAACATCAACAAATCACTGACATCGCGGGTGGTGATTTGTATTAGGTATGCTTAGTAAACAACAGAAAACAAATTAATATTTAGATATAACGTCCCAGAACAAAACTAACGGTAATTTTCGTAACGTAAGACTATAATCTTACTTTATTTACTTTCCGCTACACTTAGTTGAGGGTAGTTATAACATTATATCATTGATGTGTACAAACGTCATCAAAACATTAGTTACATGATACAATAACATATCATAAAATATCTGTCGCCACAGTAAAAGAACAGGCGACGGGAAATATCTGCTCTTAATTAGTATGCATGTAATAAAACATCCTTTGCCCTGTAACAGACAGGACGCATGAAAAACCCATTTGTATTAAGGATGGGATTTCTTTTAAGATAAGAATGTAATAATCTAAGTAGGTAGTAAAATGCTTCTAACCGATTTCTGAGTCTCAGAGTTATCTTCCGCCGCTCGATATTATCGCTCCACTGACTCAAATTTTTATCTCGCGTTTGAACTATCATACAAAGCCAGAACTGATCAGGAGTTACATCGTAGCAAAGTTAGGATATGAACCTGCTTTGCTGATAGTCAAGAAGCTAACTCCAGAAAATCTCGACTCGCAAACGATTGCTTCATTCTGCATCACCACCAGTTCGGATATTAAAGCCCCGCTTAAATCTAATTCCTGGCCTCATGGTGTTTTTGTTAAGGAGTTTGTAAGTCAACCGCGGAAATATTTTCGGTCGGGGGTTCGTCGGAGAGACAGAATATGAGTAATTCTCTTAATTTATATTATCAAAATGTTCGCGGTCTAAGACCAAGACCAATGAATTCCGACTTTCTTCTATTGTTTCTCTTGATGACATTGTGTGTTTATCGGAATCATGGCTGACCGAGAATATATTGGATGTTGAAGTTCTTCCTTCTCATTTAGTGTTTCGTAAAGATCGTAACCGTTTAAACTCTGGCAAGTCTGACGGAGGCGGTGTGTTGATAGGAATTCGTAAAGAGACTTTAATAGCTTCCGTATGCAATTTCAAGGTGTCACCTCCAGTAGAATGTATTGCTGTGTCTGTTACCTTGTCTCCAGTTACAACCTTACTGATTTTGTCTGTATATACTCCCTGTGGAAGTTCCGTTCTTGTTTATGAAACATTCTTTTCAGAAATTTCTTCATACATTTTTAGCAGCTTTCCCTCTTCATTGCTTTTGATTTGTGGCGATTTAAACTCACCCCATGTTGTTTGGAATAGCACATTTTCCGAAATTCTATCTTTTGATAATTTTTTTGTTACCCTTTCCTCCTTCCTTTCTTTTTGTTTACTTTCACAATTAAATTATATCCCAAACGTTAACAGTAAAGCTCCGGATTTAGTTCTGTCTAATATACCGAAATCTTGTGTCTCCCTGCAGGCTGCCCTTACCCCCTACGTAAAACCTGATCCTCATCATTCTCCGCTTCATTTGCTGATTGTTCTGGCTTGTGATCTTGTCCAAAAAAAGTTATCCCTTCTAGCTTTAATTTCCTAAAAGCCAAATATTCTGATATGGAGTTAGAATAAAATTCTGTTAATTGGTTTTCTTTTTTTCGAAACATAAGTGTTGATGCAGCGCTTCAAAAGTTTTATATTTTTCTTGAATCCTTGATAACCAGTTATACACCGCTCTATGCCCGTAGAAGGTTAAAAGATGCACTTTGGTTTAATAACAACATCGCTTCAGTCTTAAATGCCAAGGACGCTGCCCGCAGGAAATATCACTTGACGGGTTCTGAAGTGCACCTACGTTGTTATAAAGGTCTAAGAACTGAAGCCAATAGTTTAATTAAAAGTGCTAAAAGCCATTATATTGATCACGTGGAGGGCTCCATAAAGTCGAGTGCTAAAAAGCCTTTCTGGGCCTATGTAAATTCGTTTAAAAAGTCCTGCGATATGCCCTACTCAATGAATTCTGATGGTATCACGTCTTCTGATAATGGGGAAATTTGTGAACTTATGCGCAACATTTTTCTTCTTTTTATAGTAAGACAAGTGCTGCAGCATCTTCATTCATCGATGGTCCAACAATGAATTTGCCATTTACATATGTGAACCCTGTTGAAGTTGAATGCCTATTACATGGTCTGGATGGCAGTATTGGTTGTTGCTCAGATGGAATTCCCAATATATTTGCTAAATCTTTGTCGTCTTCGCTGTGTGTTCCTTTGTCCA
The DNA here is from genome assembly GCA_963969285.1 of Odontomyia ornata. Classification (NCBI taxonomy): domain Eukaryota; kingdom Metazoa; phylum Arthropoda; class Insecta; order Diptera; family Stratiomyidae; genus Odontomyia; species Odontomyia ornata. The sequence continues at coordinate 172,287,340 of OZ017741.1, forward strand.
TCTTATTTAACCAAAGTCTCGCAGATGGTTGTTTTTCTGCACGCTGGAAAAGAGCTAATGTCTTTCCCATTTTCAAATCTGGAGATAAAGCAAGCGTGTCCAATTACCGCCCCATTTCACTTCTTCCCTGTTTTAGCAAAGTTCTGGAAAGAATTGTATACAAACAAGTTGATCCTTTGTTGCTTCCGTTTTTTGCCAATGAACGGCATGGGTTCATCAAAGGTAGATCAACTCTTACCAACCTTTTATCTTTAACAAATAAGATGAGCTTGATAAGGTGAACCAAGTAGACGTTATCTACACAGACTTCTCTAAGGCGTTTGATTCAGTTGATCACCTGATTCTTATCCAAAAATTGAGTAATTTCGGCTTAGGCAGTTCTATTATACATTGGTTCTGTTCTTATGTTACTGATCGGAGTTGTGTTGCGACCATTAATGCCCATAAATCCTCTCCATTTTATCCCTGTTCTGGAGTTCCACAAGGCTCCATTCTTGGTCCTCTGTTGTTTCTCGTATTTATCAATGATATTCCTTCCCTACTCAACTCCCGCGCACTCATGTATGTAGATGATTTGAAAATATTCAGGGTGATCGAACCTGTCAATGATTGTATTATTCTGCAGAAAGACCTGGATATACTAGCTGGCTGGAGTGCAACAAATCGGCTGAAGTTAAATGTAAACAAATGTTTCAAGATGACTTACTCCCTTAAAAAGTCTTCTTTTGATTATAACTATGCGATTGCTAATGTTTCTTTGAGAGCTGTGGTGTCCCACAAGGACTTGGGAGTATTTTTAAGGTAAATTTCTCGAGAGAAATTTACCTATTGCGGAGAGCATCATATATATATATATATATATATATATATATATATATATATATATATATATATATATATATATATATATATATATATATACATATATATATATATATATATATATATATATATATATATATATATATATATATATATATATATATATATATATATATATATATGTATATATATATATATATATATATATATATATATATATATATATATATATCGTGTGGGATATAACGAAATTTGTGACCACGCTAGAGGTTGCAATTTTGCTTCGATTTTCACCAAATTTTCAGGAAAGGTGTACTGGGCTAATATCTCGGTTAAGTTCGTGAACCAGCTATATCGGCCGGGCAAAAACAAAATGCCGGCCATTTTAGACGAAAAATCGTGATTTCTGTTCTGACCAAAGTATAGCTCCGATTTGGATGAAATTTGGTACAAAGGTTCATTGATGTATGTGATGCATCTCACAATAAAAAATTCAAAGTCGGTACGGCAGAAACGAAATGGCGGCCGCTCAAAGGTCGAAAAACGTGCAAAATTTTGTTGTTATAATAGTGGTCAAAGCTTTCAACAGATTTTCGCGAAATTCGGTAGTTTGATAGAAATTATAAGTATCTAAAGAATTACGTAAACAAACTGGTGGTCAGGTTGCAAAAAACAAAATGGCGGCCAGTTGAAGGTCAAAATTTCAAAGTCAAATTTTGATCCGACATATATGAAACTTAGGTTCAAGATAAACATTACTTGGACCTACAGTCCTTGATATTTTGGTTATCGTGCATTTGCTAATTTCAAAATGGCGGCCGTTTAAATATGCGTTTTTTTCATGTTTTTGTGGCCCTCTAGCGGTCACATTTTCCAACGGATTTTGATGAAACTTGAGATTATGGATCTCTGTACTATGTTATTGTATTTTGCAGGAAATCATTAAAATTGAATGAAAAATAAAACAGTCGAAAATTTAAAGCCTAATATTTTTAGCTGCCATTTTCTTTAAAAATTGATTTATTTTGCCCTGTCTAGAGTGAAACTCTGATTTGAACGAGATTTGGCACATTGATTGATGAGGTCCTAGCCTACAGAGACTTATAATTTTCCAAAACCAAATGCATGCATTCAAAATGGCGGCCCCCAAAGGTCAGGAACAAGCGCAATTCGCTATTTTAGTAGCAACTGAAATAATGCATTTTTTTCATCGAAACGTTTTAAATGACTTATCTTGAACGTATTTATAAATCACAATATTTTTTAAATATTGTAAAATATTTTTAACAATCCCCTTAAAAAATTTATAAAATCACGACTTGTCTGTCTGTCCGTCCGTCCGTCCGTTTGTTCCTGTGTCACAAGTTTTCTCGCAAACCACATGAGCTAGAATGAGGAAATTTTCTACGTAGGTCAAAAGTGGTGCCTCTTGAAATTTGCAGTGTAAGAACAAATTTTAAAGTGTTTAAGGGGGTCTCCCCATACAGGGGGGTGACATAAACATTTTTTTTATTTCTGTAGCCCTCTAGCAGCCAAGTTTCTGAACAGATTCCGATAAAACTTGAAACTATAAGTTATTAAGGCAAGTTAATTTAATTTAATTATGCAAATCGGATGACAAATAAAAAATTCGAAAATTTACAGCTTAATAATTTTAGCCGCCGTTTTCAATAAAAATTCAAAATAACGGCCCCTGATGGTTCAAAAAAGAATCGAAAATGAATATATTAATGGCAATGCAAGTGCTGATTAAACTTTTATGGAAATCTTTTGAAATTAACTATTTGAGTTATTTAAGCCAAAAAGCTATCACCTTTGTTTGATAACCACTGTCAAATGTATAAACAGCAAATGTGAAAAGGGCGAAACGAGTATAAATAAGTTTATAACAATTTATTACCCGCCGATTTTCAATATGTGATCCATACGTGTGCAACTCAATTTAATTAGCAAAATATTTGCGCCTCTATGAAGGGTCTCCAAATACGAACGGCGGCAGATCCTTTCAGTTAATAAATACCCATGTACTGCTACAAAAATTGCAATAAGAAGTCCAGTAGTAGATAAGCCTATTTCCGGCTGGTGCTGCCAACGGGGATTTTTTGATATCACGCTTCATTTTGGACAGCATATAACTCATCTAGTATCTAAAGCATCTCGTATGGCAGGTTTTATCCTCAGATCCACAAAAGATTTTAAAGATATTTCATCGTATGTTTGTTTATTCTTTTCTCTTGTTCGAAGCATATTAGAGTATTGTTCGCAAATATGGAGTCCGCATCAACGTTACCTAAGAGATGCTATTGAAGCTGTGCAACGTATGTTTACTCGGTTCCTTTTTTTTTAATTCCGTATCCCGTATTGCGCTTATAGTAATCGCCTGTCTTTTCTGCGCATTCCTTCATTAGTCTCTCGCAGAGTTTTTCTCGATGAATGCCTTCTTTTCAAGCTTTATCACAATTTGCTTCCTATCGGCCTTGGCATTGAAATTTCCTCCTTCAATACCGGACGTCCAACTAGATCCTCGGTAGTCTTCAATATTCCCTTTGCTCGCACTGATATTTTATTTTTTTCGCCTGCTGTACAACTCCCACGTTATCATAACGCGCTTGGTCTTGGTTTAATACCGCTGTCTAAATTCAAAAAAAAAACTTAAGGAATCGGTTCTTCTGTTTAACTTCGAAGAATAATTTTTCTATTTCTAATTGATTTATTGTATTTTGTACGTAGTTTCCTTATTCATTTAATTTTTTATTATCCTTTTTGGATATATTGATTGTATGTATAAACTTTGTTTTATTTTTTGTTTGTCTATAATGTAATTGGATTATATCTGTTTTATAGATTAAAGAAAAAAAAAAGATACAGTATTTAAACCGAGATAATTTAAGTTCGTCTCTCAGTGTAATATTGTCAGCTCATATAAGAACAATAAAGGATTCATTGTTAAATTACTTATACTTTTCTTTAAAACGTTTTGTTAAAGTTTTAAAGTCATAATTCATTTATGTCGTTCAGAAATCTATAAAATGCCGCGTGTCTGTGTTAATTCCCTTAGTTTTTTTGTTATGTTTGTGGTCAATTTACGCATGAAAGTGAAAAAAAAAGCCAATTTCGCCTCTGTTTGTGGAGTGTTATGAAGCTTATTTTAAAATTGCCATTAAAGATCCAGACAAATCATGGGTACCGTAAGTGTGTTGTTTAAAATGTTATAAATATTTGACGGGTTGGTACAAGGGTAATATTAAACAGATGCCTTTTGGTGTACCAATGCAGTAGCGTGAACCCAAAAATCACATAGATGACTGTTACTTTTGTTTAACAACCGTAAAAGGTTTAAAAAAAATTAAAACATTCTGTGAAGTATGCTACTGTGCCATCAGTGTCAATGCCGCTACCACATTCTCCAGACATTCTAATACCGGAAAGATTTAGTAGTTCTTCAAGTTTATCGAGTTCGATTGAAGAAGTAGATGAAGCAGGCCCTTCCAATAGCGGAGAGGTATTTATAGATGAAAACAATACAGAACCACATTTGGTTAGTCAATCAGAACTAAATGACCTAGTTAGAGATTTAGATTTGACCAAAGAAAAATCTGAAATATTAGGCTCGAGATTGAAACAGTGGAATCTATTGCAAACTGAAGTTAAAATTACAACTTATCGAAAACGTCATATTGCTTTAGCTACTTTTTGTTCAAAAAAAGATGGATTAGTGTTCTGCAATAATATTGATGGATTGATGTCAGCATTAGGTCACAAGCATATAGCAAAGGAGTGGAGATTGTTCATTAACGGATCGAAATGAAGTTTGAAGACTGTGTTACTCCATAACGGTAATATACTTCCATATTTACCTGTAGCTTACGGCGCTCACTTAAAAGAAACTTACGATATTTTAAAACAAATCCTGGAAAAGGTCAACTACAAAGAACACATATGGCAAGTATGTGCAGATTTAAAGGTAGTGGCTTTAATTTTAGGGTTGCAAGCCGGCTATACGAAATATTGTTGTTTTGTCCGTAAATCGGGTAGCAGAGCGTGTTCAGATCACTTCATAAAACAAAAATAGCCTTTAAGATCCGGTTTCATGCTTGGTCAGAAAAATGTAAGGAACCAACCCTTACTATTTTCTGAGAAAATCATTTTACCGCCGTTACACATCAAACTTGGTTTGATAAAGAATTTTGTAAAGGTACTCCTCAAAGACGGACCTGGATTTTTATATCTTAAAACAAAATTTCCTATGCTGAGTGAGGCAAAAATTAAAGGAGATATTTTCATCGGTCCTGACATAAGGAAATTGGTCAATGATCCTGCTTTTTTATCGAGCCTCAGACCTATTGAAAAAAATGCATGGTTGGGTTTTGTTGACGTCACAAAAAATTTTCTCGGCAATTACAAATCACCGGATTTGAAAATTCATTTTTTACACTCCCATTTAATTTCCTTTCCTGATAACATGGGTTCGGTTAGTGATGAGCACGGTGAAAGATTTCATCTAGAAATCGCAAAATACAAGAAGCGTTACCAGGATAGATGGGACCCAGCCATGCTTGCAGACTACTGTTGGAGCCTCCAGAAGGATACTGCCACTACCGACTGTAAGAGAAAAGCCCGTCGTTCGAAAAAAAGTTATTTTTAATGTAGAATAACAATTTATGTAACATATTATATATGTAATTTTAAGTAACATCAATAAATGCGTTTCACTATTAAACTTGATGTGATAGAACAATTTTATTTCGATATTTCACATAGTTTTAAGGTGGCAAAACTTAATTACATACTATGAACCCAGTGAAACAAAAAAAGCTTACTTTGTTGCATAGTGTTATTAGAGTATTTTCGCAAGGTGGCAAAGTCATTGGTGTGTTCCTGTTCGAGAATTATGCTGGCGTAATTGCTACCACAAATGGCAAGAACTATTACCTCATCGTTTAAAACTTTGTGATCACAGAAATCATAGAAATTGAATACAGATAATATATGAAACGATGCAGCTTGCCACACAACCAGTGAACCAAATGCTTTCTTCCAAGGAGTATATCAACACCATGCAATATGGGATGAATGGTTTTTTAGAGATGAAATTTGAAGATGACGGCGCGGCGCTATAATTAGCCGGAAATGATTCGAAAACTTAACTAGGATATATGTATCTTGGCAAATTAATTCGATTGAGCAGCAGCTATGCCTCAAATGGATATAAGTCGTCCGTCGCCATAGCTAGATTGTAGCGGGTGCCATGAATTATAAATGCTTCTAGAAATTAAGTTTAAAGATTTATTTTTCTTTAATGTTTTTATATACACACTTTACAAAACAAAATTACTTATGAGGCACTTTTTTATTAGTTCATTTTTTGCATGCAGAAACTATTGAAAATGTCAAATGGAAGTTCGTAGCTCATTTTCCTTATGGTTGACATTCACTTCCCTGCATATTTCTCAAAAACAACCAAATCAAGTATTATAATCACATTCAAAAATAAATAGATCAGTTAATTTGTTGGCAGTGTTAGTGGGTATGTTGCATATGATACTGATAGTGATGGTGATAGTTCTAACGATACGTGGTCATTGTAGTAGTGGGTGAGGTGGGGAGAGTGGGTACAGTAGGCAGAGTGGGTAAGGTAGGCAGAGTGGGTAAGGTGGGCAGAGTGGGTAAGGTGGGCAGAGTGGGTGAAGTGCCTCCTGGTTTTCCTCGAGCTCCTCTACGACCTGGGAGCCCTTGTAGACCTATCGGACCTTTCGGTCCTTCTGGTCCTTGCTTGCCTATCTTGCCGTCTACTCCTTGAAGACCTTTTTTGCCTTGTATGCCAATCTTTCCTCGTCTTCCACGTCGTCCAGGAGGTCCTTGCAAACCAAGTCTGCCATCGTAGCCTGTTTCTCCTGGTGGGCCATGGTCTCCATCCAAGCCGGCCCAGCCCATAGGACCATCTCTACCAGGCAAACCTCGATCACCTTCAGCTCCACGTCTTCCTTTTTTGCCTGGCGTTCCCGCTAAGCCTGGGAGCCCTTTCTTTCCTTTCACACCCTGTGCTCCAGGAGGGCCAGGAGGACACCGGCATTGACTGAAAAATGCTCTTGGATGCTTTTTAGGTTCTATATGACTAACAGCCTTTTCATTGAGATTCGAGCTTTGTAATGCAATCACCGAAGCAATAAGCATACCTTGAATGAAAATCAATAATTATTGAGGCGAATTTAAAAATTATTGAATACTTACACCAGTAGATAACTTGTGATATGATCATGATTGCGAATGATATGTGCTCTGCATGATCGTGCTTTTATAAATAAAAGAAAGAGCGCAAACAATTCTTTCGACATGCCTATATTGTAGCTTCAGGTAAAACAATTATGCTTTTTGTTGTGCTGGTTTCTGTTCTAATTTTAAAGTATCTTCCGCTGATAATTATAGATTATATTTAAGATCAAAATCACTCCTCGAATTCAGAAAAATGTTGAACAACCATACATTTGTATCATATGCCGCCAGCCATGACTATAATAGGTTGAGATGTTGCGTATCGCATGAGAAGCAATTGATAACCAAATGTTTGTACATAAATTTGAAAATAGTAAAACTGGAAAATTATCTAGATAAGGGTACCTTCCTAAACAGTTTATATAAACCAGCATATTAAAAATAATATAATTCATGTCGTAAACAGAAAGTTTGTTTGCCACCACTATGACGCTATTTCTTTAAATGAGACGATCTCATTTTTGCTTTTTTCCAAAAGTTTTTTATTTTCTGCTTTCTCAAAGCACATGAAATGAACAAAAACTTAATATTCTTTCGACTTAAGTTCTTCATATGGTAGTTCTAATATTAGCTACTTAAGTACATAATTGAAATACCGTTCTGATTTGCATAACACTACGTTATGTTGCACTTGATATGCCAGTCAAACTAATCTGGGAGTCACGTTACTAAATTTTTTGCCCAATGGAAACCAACTACTTAGGTCTCACATCCTTCAGATATGAAATCATAAGTAAGCTTCGCTGTTTCATGATAATTGCTTCCTTAACCAAACTAATGACATATTGAGTCTGCTTAAAATGAAATTTTTATATCAAAAGTTCCATATGGAACGATTAATGTCTGTAGTACTTGTGATTACGTTGCCATAAAATTTCCCCATAGCCAACAGTAGTATGTTCCTCAAAAGATGCATTCTTAGTAATTGTAGCCATTACATATATTGAGCTGTGACAGGGAAAAATATCACTTATGTCATGAAAATTCAATTCCCTTGATAGTAATTCTCCTTTCTCGTAGTCTAAAAGCCTAGACAAAGTCAACGTCAAAAGCGCTTTATTTGATACTAATCATTATAAATTTTAAAAGAATATAAAGCAAATTCCAAACAATAACAATAAAAAACTTAATGGCCCAAATGGCTCTCTAAATTTGTACGTTATCATTAAACACATTTAAAAAAAACTATAGCAAATTCAAAACAATGAAGATTATAACATATTTTTACAATTCAATTCGAAAAAGGAGAAAAAACCAACCAACACTATTCTAAAATTATTTATCATCTTAACACTACAGTGGACTTTGATCCTACACTAAAATGTTTTAACTTAATTCTAATAAATGCATAGTATAAGATAAAGTTTATACTATAAAAATCTATAACAATGTTCTTAACCTAAGCGTTGAACCTTTTCTCTAAACTAATATAATAAACATAATATTAACCTAACCTATACCTAATTTTTAACAAAAGTAAACAATAACACTAAATGTAGCAATAATGAGCTGAAACTCAAAAACTAAATAACGAAAAACACCAAAACTGAAAACAAACACAAATAATTTAGACATCGTCATTCAGCCACCAATACCTAGATTGCCCCGTCTCAACTCGATCAGCTTCAACGAATCTAGCAAATGAGTATCTCTATTGGAACTGTTGGTCTCGTGAACTCAAATTCGGAGGATATTTAATCTTCTTACCGGTGGCCCGTCGATATATGTGATATATGATTGGGACGCCGTCAGAATCAAAAACGTATCGATTCATGTCCAAATACACGAATGCTTCTGGAGGAATGAAGCCAGTAGCGAGGCAAGTCGCTATATACCCGTCTGTAGGGTGGAACGGCTGTGAAATCCAAGGGTTTTCACTCACAGTCACAGATCTTGCGATATGATTCCGAAGAAGCTTCAATATGAAGATATCGACTCTAGTCACTTCAGTAGTTTGATAAATTCTTCTCTTTGATGTATAATGTTTCCAATCCGTCTCAGGCTTTCTGTACAAACCAGTACATGTACGAAGACATTTCGTTTCGAAAACTCTTAATTTTTCCATAGTACTAGCGCTCTGGTTGTACCAGATCTGACATCCATATGTCAAAACTGGTCTAACCAGTGTCTTGTAGCAGATAATTTTGACCTTTTTATCAATGTATCTGGAATGAAAGAGCTTTCGAAGGGCCATGACTACTTTAAGTGCCTTACTGAGCATGATTTTCACATGTTCAGTATAGTACAGATACTGATCGAGATAAACACCGAGGTATCGAACACAGGATTTATCTGGAACCCGTTCTAAACTACCCTCACCAGCCATGATGTGAAAATCTTTCCAATATCATTTCAGGTCTTGACTGACCCCCTGCAGCGTTGTCCGAAACAAGATTGTTTCACACTTCTGCGCATTGATTTTCATTCGCCGATTGTCAGTGTACAGCTGTACATCATTGAACATTTTTTGGAGATTGCTCTGAACTATTGTAGCTTTTCGGTCTGCCGTATAGATGATCAGATCATCAGCAAACGCTACCAATGATCGTGTTGGCGAGACGTTAAAATCAAAGCCGTTCAATAGCTTGCGAATGAAGATTGGGAAGAGCAGAGGCGCAGTAACTGTTCCCTGCTGTAGACCATTTAAGACCTCGAACTCGCGCATTGATGTCAGATTTCCATCAGTTACAACAAACGATTTCCCGTACAACATATTGCACATCATGGCGACAAGGCGTTTGGGCAACTTGTCCTGAAGGAGTTTAAAAATTAGTCCATCCAACCACACCGTATCGAAGGCTTTCTCCATATCAATGAGACATGCTCCAACACATTGTCTATCATTTAGTTTCCAACAGATGTCTGAGGTTACTTTCGTTATTGCATGTGCGGTCGAATGCCTGGCACGAAAACCAAATTGGCAATTCGGCATCAACTCATATTCCTCAATGTGGGCGTTTAATGCTCTGTTGAGTATCACTTCAAACACCTTCCTGATGTTAGGCAGCAAGCTGATTGGGCGATCGCTTTTCGGGCATGAAGACTCTTTTCCTTTCTTCAAGATCGGAAATACCTTAGCCCTTTTCCACTCATTTGGGAAATATGAATTGCTCAACATGTTATTGAACAATATGCAATAATTCCTAATAGCAACCTCCGGCAAATGTCAGAGAACTACATTTGGAATACCATCAGTACCACATGATTTCTTGTTGTTTATCCTGCGAAATATGAAACACAAGTCTTCATAGCTGACAAAATAATCAATAAGATTCAAGCTCGGTATGAGGTCAGGTGTTAATATTTCATTGAAATGAAGAATTGATTGGCCGTTCAGGCTTGACTTGAAGTCGGGAACTTTTGCTTCAACGACCTCTGAAAATATTTCATTCCCTCTCTCAGGGTTTGGTAGATGAACCAATTCAAAATGTGTTCCAATCAGGGCAAGTTGATCCAATCCTTCACAAATAATCCTGTTACCATTTCTATCCGGAGTCGTACTATCAATGTCGATACCAGCCCTATCGAGAAGATTTATCTCATCACTAGTGACTTCAAGATTCGATACCTTCATTCGAGACTTCTTGCAGAATATGCTATTCACTTTCGCAATCACGCCGTCTGGGTCCTGTGGGCTAATACCCCTCAATTTTTCCGCCCATTGATTGCTGACCTCACTCCTGAAGTATGACCGGATTAAGTTCCGGACATTCTTCAGATGTAATTTCAACAAAGCCAACGAGGGATGGTTGTAATCCAAAAATCGTCGATAAATATTGTTGACGCGTGTGAAAAGAAGGCTTTTCAATCTTTTCAACCTTGCGATGGTTGGTGTTTCATATCCTTCCATATTGTTTTGATGTTTTATCTTGGGAACTACTTTCTCAATCGTTTCCAACGTCAGCTTCTCTAACTTCGACAAATAGACATCTATTTCATCGTTAGTTAGATTCCTGTCATTAGGAACCATTGAGCAAGAGTTGCCACCATCAGAAGGGGGACATTGCTTCTGGTACTCGCGATTAAACTTCTTTTGAAACTTTCCCCAGTCTGTTTTTTTGAAATTCAACCGATGATTTTCATGTTGAACTGGAATGGGGAAGAAATCATCCCTGTGATGATTGATTTCCATTACGATTGCGTTATGGTCGCTATCATAAGGAAGCACCTGCAGTTTCCGTTGAGGACTTTTAAAGCTGAATTCAAGTCTTGCGTCAGCAATGTAAAGGTCCAAATATAAATTTGTCCTAGGATATGTTGCGAACTCCGACCCATATTGATTGTACCTGTATTCAATTTGGTTCTCTGTTATCCACGATTTCAGGAAAACACCTTTTGGATTATTGGTGGCGTTCAGCCATGATGTATGCTTGGCGTTCAGGTCACCAGCAAGAATATAATAACTTTGCAGCCTGTTCAATTCGAGTATTTCGAACAAGGAATTGAGCTACTCCTTGAGCTTGAGAACAGTTCCACAAGTTGCATAGGCAGAGATAACGAAGAGGTTATCCCAAACTGGCAGTGAGATTTTTATAACGGACACTTCAAGAGATTCAAAGCTTTTGAATTCGACTTTTTCAACATTTTGGAAACGATAGGGTCTTCGAACCAATATCCTGATGCCACCTCCCCCATCACCTGTTACCCTATCGTTTCTTACGAACTCAAAATACTTGAATGTCATGGAGTGCCGTGAACTGAGGTGGGTTTCGGTGAGAAGCACGATGTCAGGCTTTTGTCTGGCAATGAATTCAAGGAGATAATCACGCCGATGTAAAGTAACAATGGAGTTGACGTTGGTCGAGATGAGATGAATCCTGTTCGTGGGAATGTGGCTGGATGACAACTTATTTTGAGGCATCTGAAAGGCCATAAACGCTGAAAAACAATGTTAATTTTCGAATCTTGTTTATCGATTCGCTCCGATAAGGAATTTAATTGCTGATAAATTTTAAGGAGCAGCTCATTATTGCCACTTACATTATTTATTTTATTCACATTCTCCGCTGGTCCTCTCGCGGCAAGTGCAAATTACACCCCGGGCTTGACGAAGTTGGTAGGTATCACACAGCGGTGTGCTTGACTTTGTTTCGGAGTGACTTTAACCTTTGCATCTTGATACCGGGGGCATCCTCGATATGATGCTGGATGACCAAAGGCACCGCAGTTCACACAATATAGTTTTTCTTTTGGCTCCGCCTGAGCCAATGTGCACTTGCCGGGAGCATAAATGTCTTTGCATTTAACACACCTATATTTCATGGCGCAATTGGCAGCCGAATGCCCGAATCTTTGACACCTGTAGCACTGGTTGACCTCACTTTTCTGGAGGCGTTCCCACCTGCAGGCCACTCAAACTACTTTTGCTGGAAATCTGGACTAAGTAGTGAGGCAAGTTTTTTCGCTCCACAATCGATCTTCTCGTTGCAAAGTTTTTAACTGAAATAAATTGTATTTCTGGTGCAGCTTCTTGGAGCACCTGAAGGAGGTCGACTGTGTCCTCACCACAGTCCAGGTGCTTCAATAAAAAGGGTTGGTTTTTTTCGCTTTTCGGGGTGTACGTGAAATGCGGAACATCACCAGAATTTAAGGCACTTTTTGTTGCCTGGAAATCAACCAGCGACTTAGTCCTTATTGTCAATTTATCAGCATTGACTCTTTTTATCTGAAAATCTTTTAGCTTATTTTCCGCTGCCAAAAGCCGAACCATATCTTTGCCCGTTTGCCCAAATACATTGATTGGTGGGACTTTTTCTTTTTAGGGTTTGTGTAAAATAATTTTACAAAACCCTTCTAAAATCGCGTCCTGTCTGTCCGTCTGTCTGTCCGTCCGTCCGTCCGTGTGTCACAGCAGTTTTTCTCGGAAACTACTTAAGCTAGAAACATCAAATTTTGTATGTAGGTGTAAAGTGGTGATCTCTTCAAAGTTCAAATATGAAAAAATTTTATAAGGCATTTGAGGGGGGTCTCCCCATATAGGGGAGTGACCCCCCGAAAAAAAATTTCATTGAACGTGGCCGATATGGGTATCAAATGAAAGGTCTCGATGAGAACTTTTCAAAACAGGTCTTCGTTTGGCAAAGTTTGCTTCGAGGGGCGCACAGGGAGGGGAAATACACGAAAAATTTGTGTCCCCCCCCCCCTCGCGATTGGACACCTGTGATCCGAAAAATCTGAAAAAAATCAAGAATGTAGGTCTTGATGAGTACAACAACAACAAATACGTCAGAAGTCACAATTCACTCAACTTTGTTAGTAATAGTATGATTTATCGATTTTATGTTTTCTTGAATAAAATCTTAACGGTGCCCTTAAATTCAATGAAATTCAGTACACAGATGACTATTTATAAGATTGATTTACTCTGCAAGTTTCATAAAGATTGAATCATATTTAGCGAAGTTATACCGGTTTGAATTTTCCTGTATTACTATGGAACAATATGCGTTGCATGTATTACTATGGCAACATATGGCTATGGAACAACACGCGCTTTTTACCGACTCAGACACTACAGTTTTGCTAGGATTTGCATGAAAATTTCAGTAATGATAGGTGTCATGTATATCTTTGAGAATCGGTTGAGCTGGTGGTATCAGTAATCGTAAAACAAGAAAGTGGCTGTTTTAAATGCGAAGATTGAATAATTTTGAGTTAGTTTTTCCCAACTTCAACGTTTAAGGTGCATGCTTTGAACAATTGATGCAATTTAATGAATGACTGTAGATCAGTACCTACAATTAATGCTTATAAGTGAAACAAGTCAAGGAGGCGGGAGAGAGCTCCTAGCAAAAGGGTTTTGTAACCATTCTAGGATTCAAAAAAATTGGCCATTAATCGATGATAACAGTACAGGAGAGTGGCCCCTGAAAAAAAAAGTTCATCAAACGTAGCCGATATGCGTATGAAATAAAAGTTTTCATGGGAGCTTTTCAAAACAGTTGTTAAACTGCCAGTTTTTGCTTCAGTGGGGCACAGGGGGTAAATACATGAAAAATGTGTTTCCTCCGTCGCGGCTGGACATGTGAAATAATTATCAAGGGAGATGTTTATGAGTATACCAATACCAAAAACCTCAGAAGTCGAAATTCGTTCAACTTTGTTAATAATAGTATGATCTTCGTATTTCATATTTCCTCCAATAAAATCGTCTTTGACATATTTCTTGATGTGATTCGATCTGGTGACTGCATTTTGTAAATTGAATACAAAACCCTTCTGACATGAGCGTAGGTCTGTTTACCCAAATTGTTTTTTATTAATCTTAACGGACGGACCAGCAGACAAACCTTTTGGTTTTTTCTCCCGATTTTCAATTTTAAGGTATTCAATGAAATCATTATCTATCTTAGACGTTTTACCTGTATCCTCTTCAATGTTCATCGTTTCTTCAAGACCAGCTAGCGCTGCATAGTAATTTCTGCTGTCGTTTGCGCCTCCTGCGCTGAGGACATCCTCTTGATTAGATTCTTCCAGTGACTTTTTAGTTTTCTTGTCTTCAGATTTTGAGTGTGCTTGTCGGCCTTTGTTGATATCTTTATCTTTGTTGAACGTTAACGTTCCAACAAGTGCTTCTAACGATTAAACTCGAAGCTTGAGTTCTTCATTTTCTTTTTCGATTTTTTCAGCTTTCTCTTTTCTTGGATAAGCTGTTCGATTTCGATAACCGATAGGATTGTCGGTTTTCCTGCTTTATTCTCGTAACTTCTTTTAAGCTTTTTTTCGCCCGTCATCATTGGCGATGGGCATGATCCTTCTGATTGATGGCTGAAGCCATCGGGCTCCGCCATCTCGTTGCTTTTGCAGCGAGACTAGAGGGAATGTTCTCAGACCGGGACTTCCCTTGAACGTATTTCCACTTTTGATATTTCTTCAGGAAATGAATTTCAGGTATTTGATAAATATTCTAATAACTCGACGATGATGGTTTTCCCAATAAAATCAATATTTGCTTTTGACTGGCTCGTAAAGAAATATTGCAACTGTTTGAAACTGACTTTTGCGAAAAATTAATTAATTTTTAAAATTAATGACAGGAGCGATTATTAAAAACACGTCTACACGCAACGAGTGCTAGACGTAGAATTAAAAGCCTAGACAGATATGTGTTGTAGACGAAACCTGGCACCAGTATACTAGGTAACTATGACACACATGCAAATCTACTATAAGCCTGGTGTAAACTGTCAGCTGAAGTTGGATGTCAAAATTAAATGACAGCAAACGATAAATTTATCTTATTCCCAGCCTTATATTTTTTAATATTTGCATGCAACATGGTTCTATCAGTGCCAATAATTGCCGAACGTCCATCAAAATGTATAAATATTGCCGAAAAATCAATTTGATTTCTTTGATATAGTGACATTTTATTAACACTCGGAATTTAAATTGGTATTGATACTAGGTTGATACTACGTTTAGAACGTAGTATACTAGACTTTTTGTAGTACAAAAAGTCCGTATACGATATATTTATCCACGCATTTATTGACACTTTATGTTAAGGATTGACAAAAGTTTGATTAAAATAGAATTTGACATGCAAACAGCATTCAAAATGCAATTTTCTGAGCATACTCGCTATATAATATTATACTATACATATGTATGTGTAGCCTGGGATTGACTAAGCCACCTAAAACTAACATTGAGCTAATAAGAGATTTGAAATCTAACCATTGAGATGGCAGAGAAACGGATTCTGGAGGTTCTAACTTCATATCTCCCAGAGAACCTTGAATTGCAGTCCAACTCATTTACTTCTAAAGAAAGCATTAAAACCATATCAATGTGTTATATTTTGCTGGCGATAAGGACGGAGTATGTTATGAACCGTGTTCACTTAATAGGGTCAGTCAAGGAGATAGAAAGCCCTTTCTTTGGGGTGCAAGTATAATACTATTTGGCGACGAATCGGGAACGACCCGAAAAAAAGGTACGTCAGGAAAAGGATGTTGAATAATTATTACTTACACGATAAAGCAAATGGCGCCATATTAACCATTTAAGCAAGTTTGATAGAGATGCGTGAAATCATTTCCAAGCTCTCAAATGAGATATAACTCCTGTTTGTATGTTTGCTGCCCTAAAACAACATACATTCGGGAACAATTTACTTGTACGTCAATCTATCACGGGTGATGAGTGGATTTATTAACTCTTTCACACTAGATTCTAAATCACCAACCAAAATATAATGTAGAAATCCTGACCTAATAGCAATGTTTAAGTTGCAACTAGCAAACTGGTCAACGGAAGGACAAAATAAGCTTTGATTAACAGCCACAAAAAATTAGCAGGTTTAGGAATGTTTCACTTAAACCAAAAAAATCCACAGTGGAAATAACTACAAGCTAGAAACGTTCGTCAAAAAATTAGAGAAGTAAGAAATTGAATCCAAAAATAATTGGTATGCCAGATGGACATCAAATAAAATACAACTCTCAAAGTCTCGTCGTCCTAGTGATCAGACAAATTCTAATGCGTCGCCTAATATGTTGATAATACAGAGAAAGTGTTTCAAAACTGCTGTTGTTTGCATTGCATTGAGCAATAAGGATCAGGTTCATGTTGAATACGAGGCGGTATCCTCCAACTACTTATTAATGGACCGTTTAAGCGAAATTGTCAAATAAACAGGTCGAAAAAGGACTCACAAATGTGGTGATCCCCAAAACTCCAGCTTTTAATGACATGAAGTTTTGGAAGAAGGTACCACCATCAAGTTGGTTAGAACTATCATTCAGATTCTGGCAGTAGTTAACGATCCGATCATCGTGCAGAACCCAAAAATTTCTATGAAAACCGCAAAGATTATATCCTATGGCAGTGAACAGGCAAAAAGCTTGAAGACTAACCTATTTATCGTGATGGATCAGACTAATGCGTGTTTTCTAAGATCTATTCTGAGGTCGCATCTTCATCTACTTCCTTAGAAGCTTAAGTTTGTTAAATGAAAACAGATGAAGACAGGTTTTTTGTGATGAATTTTTAATTCATTTTTTATTCAGATTAACTTGCAGCATACGATAGGCACCTTATCTTTGGTATGCAAGTTAAAAAATTTGCTGCAAAAAAATTTGTTTTAACACATGATAATCGTTCAAGAGTCATATGTAAAGAAGAAATGAGTTTATAGCTTGAAAATGCACTGCAAAAGAAATTTCTGTGATGGAAAATCTGCCTCTCTACGAGTTTGAAAAAGTCTTTTTGAGACAGTTCACTGACCAAAATTTTGTCATGGTATAGTTCTCGTATGAGCAAGACACTAAATGATATACTATAAAATCATTGTTTTATCAGCTGCCTTGAGAATTGATAGATTACGCTGAGTCTGTAGAAGTTGTCTTGATATTCGGTTGCAATCGTTTGTGTAGGCATGGGTGCTTTCAGTCTTACCCGTACAAGATTGGTAAGACAAGATCCCCCGATTGTCGGTTTTGTCCAGGAATGGCAAGCGATGCCTGCCACACTTTTTTGCGTTCAAAAGTGGAACAGTCTGTGACATGGTCTCTATAAGAAGACCAGAGTGCTTACCCCGGATAGTATGGTCGCAGTGAGGCTTGCATCGGTTAACAAATGGAACCATGTGGCACATTTTGTTCGGGCAATCCTAAAAGATAAAAGGGACTGACAGCGGCCGGGGAAGCTGGAGCTGTTGATCACTTGTCTAACGATCCCCCTTTTTCTCCCTCCTCTTGATAGAGGAGGGATACTCCAGCTTGAAGGCGCCTCACAGCAAAGAAAAACAAAATATGGTACGAAATAATGTGTCCAATGGTTCCAAGTTATGTTTTCAGCTTAGCAGGAGAGGCGGTTAGTGGGTAGTCCAGTCACTCGTGAGTATACGAGCCAAACATTCAGTGCGTAAATGGCATTCATCTCCCAACCACGAAAGAATCGTTTATGTAGCTGTTGAGCTTAATAGCGCCAGCTGAATGCCAACTTACCATTGTTATTTCTAATAAGAAAGCAGTGATGTACTCGTATATAAGCTGATTATAAATGCCTTGAATTTCCATCAGTCCACAGACGTGCAATGACCATTTCGATACTTTCGAAAAGTAGACTTGAATGCTTAAGAGCTGCAAAAGGGTAAACATTTTCTGTAAAACCTGAATAACTAGACAATAGTTCACCGCAACTCCAAACTATCATTTAGGGACCACTTGTCTACAAAATTGTGGCATAAGCGGAGAAAGAGTTTTTAGTGGCACCACGAACTGCAAAAGCATCGGAAATGCACCAGGAGGCAATTTAAGAGGGTATTATAGATAAAATCAGGTCCTAACTGCTGAAGTTACAGGACCTCAGCATGTGAACAAAATCCCGTTGGCACCATTAGCCGGAAAGACAAATTTGTCGTGGGTATCCTTATTTTTAAAACAGATAATCATTTTATTGGCCGCTGTTATAAGAGTCAATGGCTATTTCAAGGAAATGGTCTATTGTGTAATTATCTTCAATTCAAGACATTTCAAACGTTACCATGTAAAATACTTATAATTTCAGTTACTACTGAAATAGTGAATTACGTTTATTTTCTGTACGCCAATAGAAATCACGACTTTTCGTGTCAAATTGCCACCATTTTATTTACGCTCGGCCAGTTTAGCTGCTTAAAGACTTAAAGATCTTAGCCGAAATATTTTTCCAATACACCTTTTCTGAAAATTGGAGCGTGGTCACAAATAACGTTATTTCCCATATATATAATATATATATATATATATATATATATATATATATATATATATATATATATATATATATATATATATATATATATATATATATATATATATATATGTTTTTAAGAGGTATACAACTTTAATTTGCAATACTTTTTATTACTACTTATGGTGTTTTGTTGATGCTCGAATGGGTTGACAAATGGAACCAGTTAGCACATTATGCTCGGGCAGTCCTAATAGATAAAAGGGACTCACAGCAGGCGGGGGTGCTGGGGCTAGGGATCTCTTTTCCGGCACTTCCTCTTCCCCTCTTCCTTGCCGCTAGGAAAGGGACCCCCCAGCTTGAAGGCGCCTCACGGCGTAAACAAACGAGACCTGGCCCGAAGTAATGTATCAAACGGTTCCAGGCCGGGTTCTCAGGTAAACAGCGAAGGTGTTTAGCGGATAGTCCAGTTGCCCTCTTGCGGGCATGAGAGTCCCACACTCTGTGCTTAAATGGCATTCACTTCTCTACCACAAAAAAAAACAAAAATGGTGTTTTAGCTGTCATGCGTTTTATAGTTAGTTACGTTTGCCATTTTATCACAAACCTGTTTTATGGGTGGTATATTTCGTTTGTGTCATTTGACACCATATTCGAATGGCAAAATTTAAAGAGTGTTTAGTTTAAGTGGTATAGAACTTTAGTTGCTAACACTTTTTTATGCTACTTATGGTTTGACAGCTGTCATGCATTTTATGGTTAATTTAGTTTGCTATTTTATTATAAAAAAGGATGGAATGCCAAACAACATCCGTCGCGTTATTGGCGAGACACGGCGCCAATCATTAATTAGAGTAGTCGAAAATTGACATCTTATTTGACCTCCGCACCCGTCATGATGCACACAAGCCCAAAAATATTTTTGAAATATGGCAGAGAACTATCTCTCCAATAAAACCAACTTCATGGCAATCAAAATAATTTATTCATATTTTATTAGGGTTTTGTACTAAAATACAAAACCCTATTGCAATCACGACCTGTGTCAGTCTGTCCGTCCGTCCGTCTGTATGTCACAGCACTTTTTCTCCGAAACTATAGAGGCTACAGCCATGAAACTTTGTGAAGAGGTCAGAAGTGGTGACTTCTTGAAAATTCAATGCTGGAAACATTTTTCAAAGGGGTTTAAGGGGGTCTCCCCATATAGGGAGGTGACCCCTAAAAACAAAATTTTCACCATTGGTAGTCAAGTAGCGTGTCATTAGAAAGGTCTCAATGAGATCTTTTCAAAACAAGTCTTAGAATTGCCTTATGAGTACCAAGGAGGGGCAGGGGAAGGGGAAATGTACGAACTTTTCGCGTACCCCCCTCGCGATTGGACACCTTCCATCCGAAAAATCTGAAAAAAAATTATGAATGTAGGCCTTTATGAGTACAACAACAGCAATCACATGAGAAGTCGAAATTCACTCAACTTTGTCAGTAATAGTATGATTTATCGATTTTATATATTCTTGAATAAAATCTAAACCGTACCCTTAAATTCAAAAGTATGACTATTTACAAGATTGATCTTTTCTGAAAGTTTCATAAAGATCGAATGGTATTTAACGAAGTTATAGCGATTTGAATTTTCCTGTATTACTATGGAACAATATGCCTTGTATTACTATGGATACATATGGGTATGGAGCCATATGCGCTTTTTACCGACTTAGACACTACAGCTTTGCTAGGATTTGCATGAAAATTTCAGGAATGATAGGTATCATGAAAATGAGTACATACAATTGAAACAAGTCGAAGAGGCAGGAGAGAGCTCCTAGAAAAAGGGCTTTGTAACCATTCTAGGATTCGAAAAAATAGGCTATAAATCGATGATTACAGTACAGAGGAGTGCCCCCTGAAAAAAAATTTCATGAAAGGTAGCCGATATACTTGTGTGTTCAAACATAACCCTAAAAACGCAGGTTTATAGAATTTCAAGCAGTTATTCACCTAGTAAATACTCTTTAGTGAAGCTTTTTAGGGTTTTGTACTAAAATACAAAACCCTATTGCAATCACGACCTGTGTCCGTCTGTCCGTCTGTCCGTCCGTCCGTCCGTCCGTCTGTATGTCACAGCACTTTTTCTCCGAAACTATAGTAGCTACAGCCATGAAAGTTCAATGGGAGAAAGAATTTTCAAAGGGGTTTAAGGGGGGTCTCCCCATATAGGGAAGTGACCCCCCCAAAAAAAATTTTCACCATTGGTAGTCGAGTAGGGTGTCATTGGAAAGGTATCAACGAGATCTTTTCAAAACAAGTCTTAAAATTGCCTGAGCTTTACCGAAGGGGGCAGGGGAAGGGGAAATGTACGAACTTTTCGCGTACCCCCCCCCCGCGATTGGACACCTTCCATCCGAAAAATCTGAAAAAAATCATGGATGTAGGCCTTGATGAGTACAATAACAACAAATACATGAGAAGTCGAAATTCACTCAACTTTGTTAGTAATAGTATGATTTATCGATTTTTTGTTTTCTTGAATAAAATCCAAACGGTACCCTTAAATTCAATAAAATTTAGCACACAGATGACTATTTATAAGATTGATCTTTTCTGAAAGTTTCATAAAGATCGAATAATACTTAACTAAGTTATAGCGATTTGAATTTTCGTGCATTACTATGGAACAATATGCGCTGCATGTATTGCTATGGAAACATATGGCTATGGAGCCATATGCGCTTTTCACCGACTTAGAAACTACAGCTTTGCTCGGATTTGCATGAAAAATTTCAGGAATGATAGATATCATGAAGATGAGTACATACAATTGAAACAAGTCGAAGAGGCAGGAGAGAGCTCCTAGCAAAAGGGCTTTGTAGCCATTCTAAGATTCTAAAAAACAGGCCATGAATCGATGATTACAGTACAGAGGAGTGGCCCCTGAAAAAAAAATTTCATGAAAGGTAGCCGATATGAGTATCAACTGAAAGTTCTCTATGAGAGCTTTTCAAAACAGTTCTTAAACTGACAGTTTTTGCTTCAGTGGGGGCATAGGGGGGGGGGGGGGGGGGGGAAATACATGAAAAATATGTTTCCTCCCTCGCGAATGGACACCCGTGATCTTAAAAAATCTGAAATAATTATCAAGGGAGATATTTGTGGGTATAACTATAACAAATACCTCAGTGGTCAAAATTCTTTCAAGTTTGCTAATAATAGTATGATCCTCGAACATGACATCTTTCTTGATTTTATTCGTTACTGCATTTTGTAAGTTGAGTACAAAACCCTTCTGACATGAGCATAGGTCTGTCTACCCAACTTGTTTCATATTTCAATCCATTGGTGGTTGTTTCCATTACTTGCCCATTTCAATAAAGTAGTTTCAAAATTCGCTGTAAAAACTTCTGGCTGCGGTGCCTTAGTTCATACCACATTAGCCAATTTTTGGTGAAAACTTGATGAATACCTTATCCCTGAAAGTGTCAGGTCAGGTGGCAGTTTGAAAAGGATAATATACAATAAATATTCTTGGACAAATTGCTCAAAACAATAAAGTTATGCCGAAATCAAATTCTCCAGGCTTTAAGATCCTGCCGTACTTTTTGTAGTTTTGCTATAAATATATTTCGATATTTCTTGAAAATCTAATAATGTACTGTTTAAAGTGTTTGTTGTCTAACAATAAGTAGGAGGTTTCCTGTGGACTCCTCTTTAAAACTACTTTTATGTTGGGAAGATTTTACTTTAAACTATTCCATCAAAAAAAATCATCCATACCAAATAATTGATTTTACTATTTGCTACGCTAATGATAAAATAAATAGAGTAAATCATAAATAACAAGAATAAATAGAAGTAGGAAATTCAAACTGCTGCTGCTGCTGTTGTAGCTGCAGTTGTTGTGGTAGTTGTTGTGGTAGTTGTTGTGGTAGTTGTTGTGGTAGAAGTAGTTGTCGGAGTGGTAGTTGCAGGCATTCCTGGTGGACCTGGTTTTCCGTCGGGTCCCCTGAATCCTCGTGGGCCTTTTCGACCTCGTTGTCCTATAGGTCCCGGTGGTCCAGCATTGCCTGGTCGTCCTTGTTCACCCATTTGACCTTGTAATCCGAGTCGGCCTTCCCTACCTGGAATTCCAGGTGGCCCTCTTATGCCTGGCTGACCATTTAGACCCGTTGTCCCGGTTGGACCTCGATCACCGTCTAAGCCAAACACACCCACCGGTCCATCCCTGCCCTGATTGCCTGGTTCGCCTATGTCTCCACGTCGTCCTTTGCGTCCTTTTCTGCCCGGTTCTCCAGGTGTACCTTTATGTCCTTTCGATCCAGGTGGTCCAGGTGGTCCAGGAGGGCATGTACATTGACTGAAAAATGATCTTGGATGCTTCTTAGGCTTCACATTGCTAACAGCCTTTCCGCCTGTGTCCGACTCTTGCAACGAGAACGCCGCAAGGAAGAATGTACCTTAAAAACAAACAATTATTCTTTTATTGAATTAAACAATAAGAAATACGTACATAAAAGGATAAATCGTGTTGCGATCATCACTACAAATGCTACGGATGCTGTTAGCAAATGCCTTTATATATTTTAAACATCCCCTGAATATTTTCCAATCTTCAATATTTTCAAGATGCAGGTGAAATGGTGTTCCGCTTAAAAAATATTTAAAACATGGATGCTAATTTTCACACACTCCCCGCTTATATTTGAAAAAATTATCTAAATTGGTCAGAAGAACCTTAAAGCTATTTGAAAAAATGTTCAACTTTTAATCAAACCCCTTCAGCAATTAATAACATACTTTTGAAGCGCAGGAGAACGGTTCTTTAGCCTAATACACTTTTCTTGTTGCATATGGACCATTTGGTGGCCAGGTGTGCAATCTAAGCTTCCAAAGCTAACGCAGAAAAAAACCAGAGAACTGTTGATGATGAATAATGAATGAAAAGAAAGGACATTTGAACATATATTTTTTCATTAGTTCTTCAATCAAATTTCATTGGCCGGAAGTATATTTTACTAAATGCCAAATTATGCAGAAAAACAAAAACAATTGCAAACGAAACAATAGTCGGTTTTGTTTTGTTTTGATTGATGAATTTAATTTTTTTCATAGCTGCAATGAAAACATATTTGTTTTATGTTATTGACCCTGGCATCTTAATAATCATGCAGTGGAAGATGGATAATTAGAATCTCTACTGAAATCGTGAGCTGTCTGTCTGTCCGTCCGTTGGTTTTTGTGTTTCGGTAGTTTACTTTTTTTTTTAACTTTGAAGGTGTATTAGATGTGGTTTCTGGTTGAACGTTTAAATATCAAACATATTTTGAAGATATTTAAGGGGAGGGTTTCGTTCTGAGAATGGGACTGTTAAAAAATTTTTTTGTCTAGGTGGCACCAAATGAAAGGTGGTGATGAGGTCCTTTCCTAATTCATACATTTGCGATGCTTGCCTCAAGGAATACAGAGAAAGTGCAAATGTGCGACTAAATTGTTTCTGATGCATGGGTTCTTAAAATAATTGTTTTTTCTTAAGGATTTCAAACTGATGCAACGTGTTTAAACTTATAGTAGTTTACGCACTCGATTGATTCGATTATTAAACGATAAATAAAAAATTAAATTCGAATCAAAAACATATTGTTGTGATATTCAAGTAAAAAGAAGGAACTTGTCATCCTTGAAAGCTTTTCGCTACGATTTTTCATAGTTTTTACTTCTGATATTGCAACAAGTATTATTAAAATATAATTGATGCATTCAACAAAAATTCAAATATTTTAAAATCTTTTAAACAATTAACTTAAAATAAAATAGCGTGTTATACGCGAAACTTCAATGCATTTGCTTTTTTTTATCCAATTAACAGAAATGAATTAAATTTTCAGGAAACTTTCTGAATTGCGAAAAAAATTATGAGAAAACCATGAAATTTTTATATTTGATTCCATTAAAATATGAATTTTATATTTTTATACGTCCAAACTAAGAATAAATATCTAAATCACTTAAATTCATTTAAAAACGAAGATTTATTTTTGTGCTGTTCAAAAATAAAGAAGGAAATTCTTCAGACCCTTGATACTCATTTCCCAAAAAAACATTTTGTTTGAATATTTTCTTTGTTTACTTGACAAAACGCCATCCATATCATCAATGGCACGGCAGCCGTAGCCGGGCATTAGCCTCCAGGATTAATCAATCATCACGAATTCGCGACCGCCAGTTGTTCATTCCCAGCAGGGATCTGCTGTCAGCTTCGATTGTGTCCCATTGAGTTCTCAGTCTTCCCGCTGGGCGTCTATATTGTGCAGTACCCTTCAATGTTTTTTTAGTTGCCAGTTTTCATCCATTCTTTGAGCATAGCCCGCTCATTGCAATTTACGTAACTTTACGCAAGAGAAAACAGATGGTTCATCAAACAATTCATGAAACTCATCGTTGTTATGTAGTCTCCACTCTGTTCTTTATTTTACTGTGCCATAGATCTTCCGAAGCCTTTTACGTTCAAATATTTCCACTGCTTTTTCGGATTCGCTCGTTATGGTCCATATTTTGTTTCCATATGACGGCACAGGTTTGACTAGTGTTTTGTAAATGTGGACCCTATTTTGCTTGTGCACAACTCTGAACTTTAGAATAGAAAGTATGAAGTATTAGACTTTATTTGTGGTGTTTATGCGGCGTCAAATCTCGTCCTCTTCGGCAGCTCTTCAACCCAAGTTGGCTCCATAGTATATAAAGTTATACGCACTTCAAAGGCTGCAGTTGTCTACAGTCAGGTATTGTTGAATTCAAGTTTCCCTCCTTGTTTGAGTCATGAATTTAGTTTTGGTTTGATTAAGTCGTAGGTCAATGCAGTTTGCTGCATATTATTGGCTCAGAAATACTCCTTTGGCATCATAAATTGACCGTGCACTAGTATTGACATCATCAACATATGCGACGGATTGTGTGGACTGGAACATTGCTGTACCCGACGTTTTCTGATAACGTGCTCGAACGCAAAATTAAAGAGCATTGGCGCAAGTCCACTCCCTTGTTTTAAGCCTGATTCCATCATAAAACTGTCAATTAGTTCACTGTTTACCTTGACCTGGGAATCTGTATCTAACGTCATAACCTTGACCATACGGACTGATTATGTCGGGACGCCAAAGTCAAATATTACTTTATATAACGCATATTTGTCGACACTGTCATATGTTTGGTTGAATTCTTGAAGGATTTGACGCATATTGATATTATATTCATAGCACTTTTCGAGCACATGCTCTATTGAGAATATTTGGTCTATTGTAGGACCATCTACTTCAAAAGCCTCCCTGATACTCTCAGACAATACTTAATTTTCTATCTATGGTTTTAGAGAGCACTTTTTAAGATGTACACAGCAGTATTATGCTTCTATAATTTTCACTATCTAACTTGTCTCCCCTTTTGTGTACAGGACACATCAAAATATTTTGCCAGTACTCTGGTAAGTACTCCTCTGACCATATTCTGCATATTAATTGATGCAGAACGTTACTTAGATGGGGTTCCCGCTCTCTTGTTGGGGAGGCTGTGTACTTTTGCGAAAACCTGTTTGTGGACTGAAGCTGCCTCTTTGTTGTTTGCCGATCTGATGTCATGTAGTGTCATGTTTTCGTCTATCTGTTGAATCTCGATTTTGATGGTCAGTGGTTTCCATCTTCGGCACATTTTTTAAAGCTTGACGTCGAAGAGTTTTACTATATATTATTTTTTTCTTTGCCCACTGAATATATTCTTTCTACTTTCTTTCTTATTTAAATGTTGCTCACGACTACGCCGTAAGGGATCTATCCTGAAGATCCAATTTTAAACGACGCGTTCCAGCATAGCGACTGGTATCTCGCGAATGACACGAGTAATATTGGCTTTTAAAGTGTCCATTGAAGCTGGCTTATCCTTGAAGACTAGAGACCGTGTAAACCCAAAGAAAATAATCTAAAGGTGTGTGACGTATATATATATATATATATATATATATATATATATATATATATATATATATATATATATACATAAATTGTATATATATATATATATATATATATATATATATATATATATACATAAATTATATATATATATATATATATATATATATATATATATATATATATATATATATATATATATATATATATATATATATATATATATATATATATATATATATATATATATATATATATATATCTATGTAAACGAGTATATTAGTCGAAGTTCCCAACATACCTTAGGAAAAATTCATATATGGACTTCTGCATTTCTGACGCTTTAATAGTCCTTAACAAAAACTGCAGGTGCTACCGTACAATAACAACAACTACGCAATCGTTATGGAACTAGATCATTAATTTAGTTCAAAGCGCAAATTATCGGTTAAATTTCAAACAATTTTGGTAGACAGAACTACGCTCATGCCAGAAGAGTCTTGTTCTCAACATACGAACTGCAAATACCAATAATGAAGAAACTCATGAACAACGTTAGCGACATCTACAACAAGTACACACTCGCTTTAAAAGAAAAACCAGTGTTACGCCATTTTAACAATATTGTTGCAATATGATTAACAACCGTTGACTGAATGAAATCTGAAAGATATTTTTGTTTGACTTAATTGAAACATTCTAACTATATGGACCTTGCCTTGCACTGCTGAAATTTAAATTTAAGGATGGCCATATGGATTCACTGGGAAAAATATTCTATTCCAAATTCTACTATCATTAATGAAGTTGAATGAATTTGAACTTTTAAGGCATTTGTTATTGTTGCACTCATTAAAACCTACCACCACAATTTTGTCACTTTTATAAAGTATGTTTTTATCAAGAGTTAATTGCCTGTACTTTCAATACTGAATTAGGGAAGATAACTTAAATTTACTGAATATTCCCACTTAAAACAGCCGCCATTTTGTTTTACAATTACTAATATCACTCTTTGCACCGATTCTCAAAGAAATACATGATATGCATCCTTCCTTTAAAGTTCATTCAAATCATAATAAGCTTGTATTGTCTGAGTCGATTGCCATTTGGGCTTTGTAATAACATTTTTGTATTGTTTGCAATTTGCTCTTTATTTTTTAATAATTTATAACGATTTATATAAATAAAGTGCTTTAAACTTTGAATTTGACTTTAAAGCCATAAGCATCTAGAGAATACTAAAAACATTTCAACGTCAGTTCTGAAATTTTGGGAGTGGTGAATGGTCAAATTTTGAAACCTTAAACACCTATAACAGTTATAATGATGATACGATATGTAAAAACTTAATATTGAGGTACAGTGTAGGCATATCTAATGATTTTATTATTTTTCTGGTACTCAATGGGCACGTTTAAAAATAGCAGCGGCTCAAACGTGGATTTTTGTCAGTTTTTCCTGGCCCCTCTAGCGCCCAGGTTTTTCAACAGTTTTTGATGAAACTTGAAACTATAACTTGATGAAATAAATTGACTAGCCAGGAAAGCCAAGTTTTCCTAAGTATTCTTATTTTTAAAAAGCTAGGTAATGTAAGGCACATTTTAAAAAACCTAATTTTGATTACTTTCCGATCTTTGAGGAACAACTTTTCAAATTTAAGCGAGAGACCTATCTCAGAATTTCATCAACCACTGTGTCAAATATTCGATTTTTACTGAAAATGGTAGCTCAAAATATTTTGGTTTTTCTAATTTCAGTTTCTGGTTTATCATCCTATTTCCATAAAAAATTTTCGGGACAAAAGAACATGTTTCAATAATTTATGGTTTTAAGAGAAACATGGCCGCTAAAACGTCACGAAAATCTGAAAAAAAAAAAAATATTTGAATCGCCTTTTTGAAACCTGCCCATAAAAAATCACGGAACTAACAATATCATTGAATCTTATCCTTACATAACTACTCATTGAGTTTTGTATAAATTGATTCAAAGTTGTAACTTTTAAAAGCCTTTGAAATTTTAAAATTTGACGACCTATAATTTTTTTTTATTGTTCTCTAAGCATTTATAGTCTTTACCACATTGCTCATTTTTATCAACGTCAGCTTAATCATTTGGCCACAACTACGAGTATAATAACTAATTTTAGCATTCCTTACAGTGGCCATCATTTTGTTTTTTGTTTAAATTATTTGATTTTGATCTTTATTGACCATTTTAATAAATTTCTGGTCCAAATTTCGTTGAAATCGCAGCTATGCTTAAGTCGAAACAGAAATCACTGAGTTTCGACTTAATTTGACCGGTTAACAGACTTAGCTGAGATACTCTCTCAATGTACCTTGTTTGGTCATTTGGTAAAATTATCTAGCGTGCTCATAAGAGAAGAGGATCATGAATAAAACAGATCCTTGAAGAATGCCCGCATCGTTTGCGAATAGCAGAGGTAGGCTATCATTTACCTTGACTTGTGAGAAGCGGCTGGAGAGGAAACTATGAAGTATTTTGCAGAAATTGTGGTGAAATTTATGAGTTTTGGCTAATTTGTATATAAGTTCATACAAGGTGGTTTTCAAAATATACGAGACTTTTGTCATAAAGTGGCGCCATCTGTAAATGAGATAATGCATTGGGAAGTCACATCCCTCCCCGACTTCCAGTGAAAGTTTGGTGAAATTCGGTTCAGTGCAAGCGAACTTATTGCGTCTAAAGTGACATTATGTTTTTTCGTCGGTACAAAAATGAGTTTTGAACAAAGAGCTAATATCCAATTTCGTCTTAAAATCGGTAAAACGTTTACTGAAACATTTGAATTGATGAAAAAAGTTTATGGCGATGATTGTCTTTCTGCTGCCAAAGCTCGTGAGTGGCTTACACGTTTAAGAGATGGTCATGAGAACATAAATGATGATCATGCTACGGGCCGCCCAAAATCAGTGATCACCGATAACTCCATCGAAATTGTGCGTGAATTTATCAAAAATTAGCCGAAATCATCGTTGAAATTCATGGAATCGGAGTTGAACATCTCCAAAATATCGATTCATTGCATTTTAACCGATCATTTGGGCTTACAAAAGGTCTTTGCACGCTTTATTCCGCACAAATTAACTTATGGCCGAAAATTGCTCAGGATTCAACATTCGAAAGACATGATTTCTTGAGTAGAAATCGTATTTTAACCATTAATCACTCACCGTATTTGCCTGATATGGCTCCCTGTGACTTCTACCTATTCAGAAAATTGCATTTGGCCATGAAAGGAAAACGCTTTGCGTCCGTAGAGGGCATCCAAAAGACGTACTAACATCCTGAAGGACATACTGGTTAATGACCTGAAACACTCTTTCGAAAAGCATTTGGATCGCGCAAAACAGTGTATCGAGGCCTGGATAAATAAACCCGAATTTATCAGACCAAAGCTCCTGTCGTTTCTAGTTTAGCTCAGTCTCGTTCATTTTGGAACGCACCCTGTACTGCCACACAGAATCAAACGCTTTCTTGATGTCAAGCAACAAAGTAACCTTGGCATTTTTTTGTCTGATGTCGGCTCTGCTGTACTTTAATATGAGTAAAGGATATTCTAGCAAACTGGGAAGGAGGAATAATAATCAGACAGAGAGATGTTTGTCAATAAACTCTGTAAGCACAAGCTCGAAAAATCTTTCCAGACGTAGAAAGAAGCGAAATATGGTGGTAGCTATTTGGGAGGAAGGGGCTTTCATTTTTCTTGAGAATAGGGGCTATGATTGCTCCCTTCCATGCACTTGGAAAATAAACATTGAGGGAGTGGCTGAATAGTCTTGAGAAAAAGGGGGAGGGAGTGTCACTACAACTTTTGAGTAAGATTATAGGAATTCCTTCAAATCCGCAGAATTTTTTGGAAGTTCTAGAAAGGATACGGGATTTGATTTGAGCCGGTGTTGTGAACAACCAACTCGTTTGGGGCAAATTATCGGGGGAGATTCGAAAAGTTGATAGAACAGGTTAGTAGAAAGTATAATTTCTAGGACATAAGACGGTTGTCTATATAAACTTGAGTTGTAAGTGTTTATTTGATTTTCCGAACAGGGCTCAGAGAGGTTCTTTATAGTAAAGTGTGCAGAAGTAAACTGTGTGGCAAGGCTACAGGCTTTCTTCGCCGGGGATTGACTTTGTTGAAGTAAACGTGGAGAGCTAAGTTAGGACTTCCCCAGGATTAGACAGACTTTCCGGAGCTCTTGGAAAATTTCTAAACCTAGATTTCTCAGTTTAAGGGCAAGATGCTGTCGACTGAGCGCATCGATCTCGAAATGGCTCTTTCTTAGAAATTCAAACCTCGCATCGTATTGATGCCTGAAAAAGCACCTTCAGAGGGAGTTTTTGCATTGTATGTCACGTATGATTTTTTGGTGGAAGGAAAATCATGCTTTTATATAGTAGCTTTCACTTTGGAATACAAGAATCGACATACTCCGGAATTAATTCAGAGTATTTGTCAACTATGGCGTCAATATTGGAGTTAGAAACCTAGAGGTTGTTAATTCAAGATAGACGTACAACAAATATTCGTTGCCTTTAAGCAAGCATACGACAGTATTGGTTTAACTTACTGTACCAAATAATGCTTTGCCTTGATGTCTCAGCCAAAATAGTATGTTACCAAATGACAATGATGTCGACATCCTCCCAAGTCCGCACCAATAACCAACTCACCAACGCCGATGAAATTTATTTTATTCACTTTGGACGATTTCAAAGAGCAGTTGCACGCACTGGAAAACAAAGCTCCAAATATACAAATCTGTGGCAAGACTTGGAATATGGACCATATTCCAAGCATCCGAAAACATACTGAACGCTTTTGAGTGACGGGCCCTAAGGTGGATAATTGGAGCGGAACTTAACGAAACCAATGGCAAATTTGATACAACCATGAGCTGTATGAATTTTTGACGTGCTAGAGGTTTCATTAATTGTAAGAATGCCGAAACTGCAATGGGCTGGCCATGTGAATCGTATGGATGAACGATGGATACCGTAAAAGCTATTCGTTGGGAGAACTGAAAGGCAGGGGTGAGTGGAGAAACCAAAAAAACGCTGGTCTAACTCAGTCGCCGAAGACAGTTCATTGCTGCTGGGATTTTGAACTCGAAGGACGCGGTGAATATACCGAGATAATTGGAGGCGCTTCTTGCAGAAAACGAGGGTTTGAGAGGAGCTGCAGTGCTACGACGAAGAAGAATATGTCATAACGGCTTGAATAGATTAAAAACCAAGTAAAAAATAAAATCCTGTTGCCAGTAAAAGTGTAATTGGCCAGCCGGGAGTAATAGTGTAATTGGCCAGCAGTTCGAAAGTCAAACCATATTTAAGAAAAATCGGAACCAGAATTAAAATTGAGAAAGAAAACTGACTTCAATTTTCATAAAAAGAATAAAAAAATAAAAAAAAACTAAATGGATGCGGTACTATACTAACTTCCTCATTTCAGTGTAAATACGATAAGCACGGTAACCACCATGAATGAAACGGAGAAAACTGATACATTGATGCTCCTTAAAAAATTTGCTCGATTTTTTTGGGCATGTTGTAGTCGATTCTTTCTTCTGAAAGTATTTTTAAGGGTCTACAAAACCGTATTGCAATCATGACCTGTGTCCGTCTGTCCTTCGTATCATCCATCTGTATGTCACAGCACTTTTTCTCCGAAACTATAGAGGGTACTGTCATGAAACTTTGTGTAAAGGTCAGAAGTGGTAGCTTCTTGAATGTTTTGGGGTGGAAAAATTTTCGAAGGGGTTTAAGGGGAGTCTCCTGAGATAGGGAGGTGACCCGTTTTTATTCGAGTAGGATGTCATTGGAAAGGTCTCAATGAGGTCGTTTCAAAATAAGTCTTAAATTGTCTAATCAGTACCGTGGGGGCAGGGTAAGGGGAAATGTATGAACTTTTTGCATACTTCCCCTCGCAATTGGACACCTTTCATCCGAAAATGTACGCCTTTATGAGTACAATAACAACAAATAGGTAAGAATTCGACATTCACTCAAATTTATTAGTAATAGTATGATCTATCAATTTTATGTTTTCTTGAATAAAATCTCAACGGTACCTTTAAATTCAACATGACATGATCATTTATAAGATTGACTTGTCCTGAAGGTTTCACCAAGATCAAATGGTATTTAACAAAGTATGTGTATCAAGTTAGGTTATGAAGTTAATAAAATATAATAAGATACTTTTCTTATAAATGAAGACATTTTATTGTGTGTTGACTTTATATATAGTTATTATATAATAAATTAACTCTGCAACGTGTAGAAAAAAAAACTTCTCCAAAACTCTTTGCGGATCGACCTCGACATCGCGATATATATTGAGCAAGGCTAATCCGTTCAGCCGATCTTCAGACATTGTTGACCTGAGGTAAGTATTGAGGTGACGCAAAGTTGAAAAGGAGCGTTCATTCGTCGCTGTCGTTACATGCAGAACTGCCAAAATGCGAAGCATTTGATGAACATTTGGAAACGCATCTCCATTGCATACATCGAGTGCTTCAAGTGAATTTTTAACGTTCTTTCTGGCGATGCGTTGACGCCAAAGTTTGACTTCGTCTACCCAGATGTCACGGACATCATCCCGCGAAATTGAAGAGTATGGTTTAAACAATTGAGCGCAGGATTCTTCATTGAAATTCTTCATTTTGTTGGGGAAGAGGCAAGCAAAGTTTGATAAAATTTTGCGGTGATTCAAAAATCGATCTTGTAAATGGGTCAGAAACAAATCAATGTATTGTATGTAAATTGTTATGCGAAAGTAATCTTCAACTGAAGCGTTGAGTATGTTTTGACGCGAGCCTTGGTTTCCGCAGTTTGATGTCGTATTTTGCGCTGATTTCGCTCACGGTCTCGAAAATTCCGCTGAAGTCCTTTTCGGCGTTTTCTCTTCTTTCAAGCAGGATTTGTTTCGCACCATCAGCCAGTTCGATAGCCTCGCCACGATCCTGGTTTTTGGACTGAAGTACGCCAAAGTTCGGACTGAAGTACGCCAAAGTTTGACTTCGTCTACCCAGATGTCACGGACATCATCCCGCGAAATTGAAGAGTATGGTTCAAACAATTGAGCGCAGGATTCTTCATGGGAATTCTTCATTTTGTTGGGGAAGAGGCAAGCAAAGTTTGATAAAATTTTGCGGTGATTCAAAAATCGATCTTGTAAATTGGTCAGAAACAAATCAATGTATTGGATGTAAATTGTTATGCGAAAATAATCTTCAACTGAATCAGTTTGTACGTTGGAGCGTTGAGTATGTTTTGACGCGAGCCTTGGTTTCCGCAGTTTGATGTCGTATTTTGCGCTGATTTCGCTCACGGTTTCGAAAATTCCGCTGAAGTCCTTTTCAGCGTTTTCTCTTCTTTCAAGCAGGATTTGTTTCGCAGCATCAGCCAGTTCGATAGCCTCGCCAAGATCCTGGTTTTCGGACTGAAGTACCCGACTGAGAG
This sequence comes from Odontomyia ornata, assembly GCA_963969285.1. Classification (NCBI taxonomy): domain Eukaryota; kingdom Metazoa; phylum Arthropoda; class Insecta; order Diptera; family Stratiomyidae; genus Odontomyia; species Odontomyia ornata. The sequence goes on from OZ017741.1 coordinate 172,321,557, forward strand.
ACAAAGTCAAAGAATGTACTGAGCTCAAAATATGCATGGAGATCTGGAAATTAAATTCAAAGAATGAACAATATACAAACATCTCATAATAGAGAGCTGGTAACGTGCTAGTGTGAGTCATGAATTTTACCTGGAAATTTGCAGTTTTTATAGCTGAAAGAAGTTGGAAAGCTCCAGATGAAGTCGTCGGATCCTTCCAGGTGGTCGAAACCACATCAAGAGCGCGAATTACTGCTGGTTATAAGTGCAGATAAGTTGCGACAGACTCGTGTTGCTCTACCCATCTGGTTTTGCAAAATTTTTTCAATTTCTTCAACCAACTTTCACGTAGCGATGAAGAAAGTATGAATGCTTTCGAGGGTTCCCAAACAATTTCTGATTGCTGTTATATTGCATGCAGAGCTGACTGCCAAATTAAAGTTGTGAGCAGCACAATGGGAGCAGAGCGCGAGTGGATAATGCTCTCTGACAACAGCTTGGGCTCCATGGAATCCTCCGCTAACCGCTTTCGCGCCATCATATCCCTGTCCGAGAAAATATGTGCAATTAAGTCTGGAAGAATCCAAGAAATTGAGATAAGAAGTTCCTATTCCTTTTCCAGTGAAATCTGCGATCGTGATGAAGCACAAAAAATCTTCACGAATGATAAACTTCCCGTCGCTTTTATCCAAGTATCGAGTGTAAATTGAACTTTGTTCTATTCTTGCAATATCCGGTGTGTCATCTCCAAGAAAAGAAAAGCCCATCGATTCGTTGACTCGATCGACAATGTGATTCATGATCAGATCGTGATAAATGTTAATCAGTTCATTCTGAACTCGGTTGCTTATATACATAGCATTTTTTGGCGATTCAAACAGTTGTTTCTTCAACTTCTCATCTTTTTTTGCTCAAAATCTCAAGAGAGCTCGGAAATTTCCATCATTAATTAACGGTTCATCTTCAGAAATTCTCCCCGTATCCCTGGAACCCCGAAGAGCAAGCCCTTGTCGGCCACAAAGAATGATTGTTTCAATCATTGGAATCATGCGTAGTTTACTTTCATTTATAAAGTCAAGTTTTTGTTTCAAAAGTTGTAAATCAATGGATAAAGCATTTTCGTTTTCGATTTCCAGTTTCAAGCTCCATTGGAACAGGCTTTTCTTGTGATATTCTGATGCATTGTGCTTTTCGAAAGTGTCCAGTGCTTTTTTCCAGTTTCTCAATGGATTCGTGTCTAACTGGCCCAAGGTTTGGCGACCAACTCCTCCCGCTCGAGCACAAGAGAATACAAGAAACATTAGTCTCTGTTCATACTGAATTCATTATCTTTATATAAAGGGTTTTTCAATGTACTGAAAGAATTATTGGAATTTCTCAAACAGGATTTTTTAAAACATCGTAGTAGGACAATAATATTATTAAGAAGTACGTCGAAAATACACATATAACAGATGTTCGGAGGAAGTAAATGCATAATAAATATCCAGTTTTTGCAAAATCATAAGAAAGTCCAGCTTTATTAAAATCGTATTTTGTTCATAAAGTTTGAAAATTTCGCAGGTTTGATGATAGATACGTTTTGTTGTTGATACATTCATGAGAAGTTTATACTAGCAACAAATATGCATTATTTGCAGTTTTTTGTACCCCAGTTAGTTTTTTAATAATTAATGAGTGTGACATAAAAGTAAATTGTGTTTCTGTTATCAGCGATTTTCTAAAAATATAACTGAAAATCAATATCATATTGAAATAAAAAACGTATCAATGATAATGCTCCGAATAAAAATCAACGAAACCTTCACAATGTTCTAATTGCAGTTGTGAATCGTGCCCACCCTAGAAATTCAAATAGACTTTCTTATATGAAATTACCTATTATATAAATTAAAATATACCTGTCCTGCTTCCGTTTCTTGCTTGCATGCTTTTTTTCTGCAGATCCGGCCTGAGTTTGAACCGTTGGAAGTTTATCTTGATTACATTCACCCACGTCCTATCAATTAAACAAAAGGTATCATCAATACTATAAACTGTAGCACAATAACTTGTAAATCCTTGCTGTGATTGATATTCTACTGAAATCAACAGCATTCGATACTTACATTTTTGTGTTCAATCCGTGGTTTTTTACACAAAAAGCGACGAATGTCCATGGTAAAAAATATGAGGATCGAAAATCAATCAATGTCAACAAATGTCCGCACAGCTCGAACAGCTGACTTTTCAGTTCGAGTCAGTTGTATCGATACTATCGATGGTTGCATTCACAATGACACTGATAATAGGAGGTAAAAAAGGCGGGAAAATTAAAAAAAAAAACGTGCACAAGATCGAGAAAGTTGAGAATGTCGAAACCAAAATTGACAACAAAATATTCATTATCAAGTCGGTTTGACTTTCGTAGAATAAGGACTATTGCTAGTGGAAAATATCTCGATGCGGGGGGGGGGGGGGGGGGGGTTAATAATAGTATGATCTTCGAATTTCACATTTTCCCCAATATAATCGTGTAGGTGCCTTTAAACACAACAAAACTAGATATTTAAGTAGCCTTAAACAAGATCCTAATACCCTGTTAGCTTGATGAAATTCGCATCATAATCACGGAAGTTATATCCTTTTGGAATTTCTCCAATAACAACAACAATAACACACTATTCTGGTACTTTATGGACTTTCCATCGAATCAGACACTGCAGTTTGGATTTGATCTTCTCAAAATGCTTTTAGGAATTCATAATTTGAGTGATTTTTGTTAGTTGAAAATGGAGAAACCATGGATTTTCTTCTAAACGAGCAAATCTTTTTGACATGTTTCTTGATTTTATTCGTTGCTGGTGACTGCATTTGGTAAGTTGGGTACAAACCCCTTCTGACATGAGCGTAGGTCTGTCTACCCAACTTGTTTTTTTTTCAAGCACATATTATTTGAAACATTTTTGGCATTCTACTTCATACAGTTTTTATGCATTTATTCAAAAGATTGATTGATCTTTTCTCTATGGAATTACACTCTTGGAGATTTTATTGCAAAAATTTATAAGAATATGACAAAGAATTTTCTTATGCTCAAACATCTTTCAAAATTTCAGTTTACAATTTTTATACAGTACAAAGATTACAGCTTTAGCCTCAATATTTTAAACAGACAATTGTGTCTGATGGTGACCTCTCATATTTGCCCAAGAGGATTCTCAATTTTTAAAATGAATAAAGAGTACGTTTGCAAATTATGGCCCGAAGAAAATCGATTTTAGACTACGGTTTAGTTTTTATTTCAATTAACTTGGTTTATTTTACTGAAACCCTAATTTGCAGAGAATCATCTTAGGGAGCATTCAATTGACTTGAATCTAAGTAACATTAATGCTATTTTTATTCTTAGGGTTGATGCTTTCGTTACAACGTGGCGATGAAAATCATTCTTTTTTCATATGAACATTTTCCAATTTAGTCTCTACATTTGCCTAAGCAAGAAATTCTCCAGCCTTACATACGAGTACTAGTCAAGCTTCTACACTTTCAATGAAAAAATGCTTTATTTGCTTTTTCGATTGTCCTTCGCTTTGCTTTTTTTATTGTCGTTTACTAATTTGTGTTTATTGAGTAAAATAAAGGAATATGTTTATAAATAGTCTTTGCTTCCATTATTAGTAATACTCGTACGCTGGAATATTGTTCAATGTTGAACTTATCCTATATCACATCATAGAAGCATGAATTTTTGTACTAGTATACTCATTACAATGTGCACTTATATATTCATTGCAAAGTTTAAGAGCTAGTAAGAATCAGAAATGATTAAAATAGTCTTTAAATTAAATAAGAGCGTACTCAAAAATCTAACACTGAAATTCATTTAAGATTCATGTCAATGATTTTCTTTGTATCTTTAAAACAAAAAGGAATACTAAGTTTTGCAAACCCTTCCCTAGAAATAATTGCAACCTCTATTACTTCGAACTAAGGAAATACATTGTGAACCATTGCATACATTGCATCAATGTCTTCAAGTTATCTTCCAGAATTTAATTTCCAAATTTGATTCACTAGATTCTTTTCTTTAATTGGTCCCTTAAAAACAAACTTTATTATTTATTGATCTTCATCTTCAGCATAACCAAATTTTGAAAACGCCACTAAAACTAACACCCACAAAACGAATAGAAGTTTCGGATACCGTGTCTTGACCTTCTCAGTTTGATGAAAGTAAAATCAGGCAACCTTTCATGGAGAATGAATTATCACGCAGAACATAATCAAGCGCTCCTTGTTATCAATCTTTAGTTTTTACCATACGAAACTTCACGCGTTATAATTTATTACAAAATACCATTCTCGAAAGTATCTACCGCTAAAACCTTGCAGCCGTGCTAGCCAGCAGCATCCAACGATCTCTAAGATTAATTTCATCTCGACAAACACCAGGCGCAGATGGTGAACAGGTTTAGAATATATTTACTTGCATACGACCCGCTTCTAATTCTTTTGAACTAAGAATGTTACGTTTGTACCTCGAGTCGAACATTGCTTTCTTCCATTCTATCATACGCGAATAGTAATCAATAAAAGATTTTGATTAAAATTTACATAATAATTAGTTGTCGTGGTCACTTTTGGTGCAAAACAAAGCTTGTCCGTTGCCTGTGGTTCACTAGGCTGGGTATTCACGGTAATACTCCGCTCAAGCTTGATGAAGAAATTGGGTTAGATCTGCTTTAACGGTTTACATCGCGAATGTTTTCTAGACTGTTCTCGCTAGTGAAGATGAAAGCTGCAGAATGAAACTCTCACTGATTTAATTGATTGCGCGAATCAAATATTCGCAGCTTAGTGTTGATTTCGGCCAAGTATATAAGCATGAAAATGACCTGGAGAAAGGCAGATCAAAAAGTTGTTCTGGAGTATTCGGTTGAGAAGCCTTTTTCACTTTTGGAGTATTGTTAACCAGGATCATGTATAAAATAGCACTCCTCGTATTATGTAAGTTGGAATTTCCCTGAACTTCCCGAAATCAAATGGAGTACGAAGGATTACTAATTTGCGTCATTTCCGAATTACAGCAGTTGCCCTTGCATCTACAAACGCTATTGCTCCGGATATTATTTCACAATTGACCGACCCCGATCCAATTACACCCTATTCAGGATGTCAGTGCTACCCAGGACCACCAGGACCTCCAGGACCCCCAGGTGTGCCCGGAGACCAAGGTAGTCCAGGATCTCCAGGTCGCGAAGGCGATCCAGGTGAGCCTGGCCCACGAGGACCTGACGGCCCACCAGGCTTGGCTGGTGCTCCAGGTCGAGATGGAAAAGCTGGTCCACCCGGACCACGTGGTAACTCAGGTCAACCAGGTCTGCCTGGACCAATTGGACCACCAGGACCAGAAGGCAAGCCGGGTCCTCAAGGCCCAGCAGGAAACCCAGGACCACGAGGAGAGCCTGGTCAACCAGGACCCCAAGGTCCAATGGGACCACGTGGTGATCGTGGTCCACGCGGCCCTCGTGGTGAACCAGGTCCTCAAGGACTGCCAGGAGTTTAATGGATATGAAGGAAACTATACGACTGTACTTAGCAAATTAATTTATCTAATTTATTTTTATTTATTAAAAGCAATAAAATAGAAACTTTTTGAAAACACTTTGACTTTGTCATTTCATTTACGTGAATCAGTCAACATCAAATTCTCAATCATGTCCAGAGAAAGTTGTCTGTTTATGTTTTTCTTTGTTTGCAATCTGTTTTTATGAGCAGAAATTATTCATGAAGTGAAATTTCGCATTAAATCAACCTGATTTGTGTCTTTGGTGACTAGAGTTAGCTCAGCAAAAGTAGAAAGGCTCATTTGCATTTGGCTTTGATTAAATTTAGCGCACATTAGATTCTAGGTTGGAAGCTTTTTGCGGCTTGGCCTGCATTGTTTCTGTCTCAGCATAGAATTCAAAATATTTAGTTCAGAAATGTGGGCATATTTTGGAAATTTAACATGAATAAATTTGTTCCGTCTCTTGGGATTCAAAATAAGATAGTGAAATAATTTTCGTCATAAAGTCCGATGCAGTTCCAAAATTATATTTCCTCCTTCGAATTTCTTTTTCAATTTATTAAGCTGACCAATAATGCATGTATTATCTGCCTTACAGCCTAAAGGTGATAAAGGTGATAGAGGAACAGATGGGAAACCTGGTTCGCCTGGACCGCCAGGCTTACCAGCAGCAAGTGACGGGGTACAATTCATACCAGTTGCGGGGCCGCCTGGCCCACCCGGGCCACCTGGTGCCCCTGGCATTCCAGGTTTGTCAATCACTGGACCAAAAGGAGAGCCTGGCATGGAATCAAGAACCCCATACTTTGGGGACCCTGCTTACTATGGAAAACAAGGTAAGTGCTAATTCGTTATTAACTCCCTACGCGCGTTTCTAATACTAAATTTAAGCAAACAATGTTCTTGACTGAAATTCATTATATCGCGATAACCTTCTAGCCTTCTGCTCTTCAAATAAACATTCTTTTCATCTCTCAATGTATGCTCGCGTCATTACAAATAACTATAGCATTGAATTTCTTGTAAACTGCAATAATACTAAATTAAATGTGCAGCTAAACTGTTCGACACAATAAATGTTTGAATGTATGCTATGTGAAAATAACATCGAAATTAACGCTTACTTAAAGGTGGACGTTCTAGTTTAGATGAAATAAAGGCTCTTAGGGAACTTCAAAGCTTGAAGGAGCTTCCAGAAAGTACTTCGGGTAAAGAGATGTTTTAATATTTAGCTTATATGTAAATCGCTTATATATCTGTCTTTGCACGTTGCGATTGTAATATTGTGTATGTCATGACAGCAGCAAATTTTCTAAAATAACTTATAAGGCAATGACTAACTTTCATTAGTGGTTTGTAGTACGCTTTTAGATATGGCAAACTCTAAAATTTTGCTTATAGTCAAAACACAACTGATATTCGTTACAAAAAGTTATATTAGGACAGACGTGTTTTTAATTTTTTATCTTTTTTCAAGAAATTCTCATAACATTTTTACATGTGTGCATGCATACAAAAATCCATATACGTAAGGGAGTATTTTCTTGCAAATACCACTTAAACTTAATGTATCTTATCATCCATAGGCTGCCAAACTCGCAGTCTTTCTTCAATCCTGACACTAGCGTGACTGAAAATTTTCAATCCCGTGAGATCTCGGAATCGGTGTGTCAGTGTGTCATATTTATATAAAGTGAATAAAACAATGATGCTAAAACAAAGTCAGTTTCATCAGGGTTTTATAAAAAATGTTATTACAATCGGTATCTATCCGTCCGTCCGCCAGTCCATCGATCCATCTATTCGTCAGCGCTCGACACCAAGTTTTCTCAGCAACTATAGAAGCTAAGCCATCAAATTTTGCGAACAGCTCAAAAGTTTCTGGTTCATGAAACTTTTGCAGTCAAAAAATATCAAAGGCTTTCAGGGGGACCTCTCTTTATAAGGATGCGAACCCTTCAGCAATTTTTTTCACCAAAGATAACCAAGTGGGGTATCAATAAAAGCTTTTCATGAGGTCTTTGAAATATCCTTAATTACAACCAAGATGATGGGGTAAGCAGGAGAAGCGAATAAACACGATAAAACACAAACGATACAAAAGTATTGGACATTCGAAGATAGTCCCAAAGGTACCCAACCTGACTTATGAATACAGGTAGTTTAAAAAAAACAATTACTTCGATTGACAATACCACCTTTCAAGAACTTAATGTGAAAAGTTCATAACGGTACGTTTATTATTATTTTTTAACAGACATCCAAAATGAACTCTCTCAGTGAATTTGTAAATCTTGGAAAAATCGGGCACTATTATGCGATACAAAACTGTCATTTGAAAGATCTAAGTCCAACCGATATCAAAGCCGAGTTGGATTCTACTTTGGGGAAGTCTGCTCCTTCGTTTACAAATGTCAAATATTGGTTAGCTGAGTTTAAGCGAGGTCGTACGAGCTGCCAAGATGAACACAGCAGTGGTCGACCAAGTGAGGTCACTACGTCAGAAAATGTGAAGAAAATCCACAAAATGGTATTGGATGACTGTGACTAAAAGTGCACAAGATAGTGGATTTGACAGGCATTTCAAAAAGTGCTGTGCATCAAATTTTGACAGAAAATTTGGACATGAGAAACCTGTGCGCAAGATGGGTGCCGTGTTTGCTCACAATAGAGCACAAATAGGAACGTGAGGATGTTTCAATCGAGTTTTTGACAATGTTTCGCCGCAATAAAGCCGAGTTTTTGCGTCAATTCATAATCATGGACAAAACATGGGTCCATCATTTCCAACTGAGACCAAGCAACAGTCAAAGCAATGGACTGAAAAGGGAAAAACGGCTCTAAAAGAAACAAAGACAATTCAGTCAGCTGGCAAGGTCATGGCTTCCATTTTCTGGGATGTGCGTGAATAATATTTATTGATTATCTCGAAAAAAGGAAAAATAATAAACAGCGCATATTATGCAGCCTTATTGCAGCGTTTGAGTGATGAAATCAAGAAAAAGGCCCTATCTGACGAAAATGAAGTATTGTTTCAACACGACAACGCACCAGTCCACACGTGCGTCATTGCGATGGCTAAAATCAATGAGTTGAAGTTCGAATTGCTTCCTCACGAACCCTTTTTGCCAAATCTGGCTCCCTCGGATTATTTTGTTTTTGCGAATTTGTAAAAATTGGCTCGGTTCGAGCTGAAAAGAGAATTTGTGAAAAACAAAAGACATTTTCGCAAATTTTTTACTGTTTTCTTTGTCGGGTCAGGTACTTTTGGGACCGCCCTCGTAACAATATCAAGGTATCTTGTAAATACTGCATCTATTGTTGTTCCATATCTAGGTGTATGTTCTCTTGAACTGTTGTTAATTTGAAATTGAAACTCTTTTTGGAGGAAAGTAATTAATGGCATTGATTCACCTTTTGCAAAATTTATATTGAACTCGCCAGCTAAAATCAACGGGAGTTCGTGTTTACTGGTTTTAAAAATCATCGAACCTATGTGACTGTATGGAAATAACATCTCATGCAAAAATGAAATGATGTCGTTTATTTTTTTTTTCCTTTCATAAGCTATCTTTTTCTGCATACCATCTGTATAAAATAATTCAGATGTTTCACATCAGCCAGGCGTCCCGCGACAGCGCACTATTTTCGGCAATTGGGAAGAATATGATTCAATAACGCATAGTTTTTAATTTCATTCAAATATATTGAGCAACTTTGCCGCTGAAGGTCATAAAGTCTGAAAGGAATTTTCCTTCTCGATAGGAGGGAAATCACATCGATTGATTTTCCATGAGTGAGCATACCTTTTTATTCATTCTACCACAGTAACCACGACACATTAGATGTTAAATGCTTCATACTATCAAATAGCGCACGCCATCAGTGAGTCAGTATCCCCGCGTTAGATGTTTCACATCAAAATAGCATGGCGACACAGGACGACGCGACGCGTCACTACCCCAGAAGCCAATCGGAGCCCCCTGCATTAGATGGTTTGCATGAAAACCATGTAGGTAGTTCTCTTTGAGTACAACAACGACAAATGCCTGAGAAGCTGAAATTCGCTCAACTTTGTTAATGATACTATGATTTATAAATTTTACATTTTCTTGTATAAAACCGAGAGTATCCTTTTTTTGTGGTAGGGAGGTGAATGCCATTTACGCACAGAGTGTGGAACTTCCATGTTCACAAGAACTGGACTACCCACTAAACACCTTCCCTGTCAACCTGAAACCGTTTGACACATTACTTCGTGCCAGGCCTCGTTTTTTTACGCCGAGAGGGGCCTTTAAGCTTGGGGATCCCTTTCCTAGCGGGAGAGGAGAGGTGAAGAGAAAGTGCCAGAAAAGCGATCCCCTAGCCCCAACGCCCCCGACTGCTGTGACTCCCTTTTATATTTTAGGACTGCCCCAACATCATGCGCCATCTGCTTCCATTTGTCAACCGATTCGAGCATCACCGCAACTATATTACCCGGGGTGAGTTCTCCCGTCTCCCTGTAGAGTTCCCTCCGCAGCCTGACCCATTTTTTGCACGCAAAAAATGTGTGGCAGGAATTGTCCTCCTCTCCTGGGCAAAACCAACAATCGAGGGACCGTGACTTACCAATCTTGTGCAGGTAAGACTGAAAACAACCATGACCGCTCAAAGGCTGGGTCAGAAAGAAGTCAGTCTCACCGTGCTACGGTCTCACATCCGGGATGAGACGCGCAGTCCACCTTCCCTTCGTGCGATCGACTCAAGACTACTGCCAATCGTTTAGTGAGCACTGTCTCTCCTCGCGGACAAAAATCTCTCTCGCATCCTCGTTTCAGCGCAGGTAAATAGCGCGGCACTCTCTAGCGAGGAGGGCGACAGATATCACGCCTGAAGTAACTCTCACCGCCGAACCAGAGACTGTTGGATGCGACAGTCTGTACCTGTGCCAAACGTTTACGGTATACCTCCTTGCTGAGAGCGTCGCCCCATACCTCTGCTCCGTACAGTAGCGCTGACTCTACAGCACTCGCCAAGAAGCGTCTTCTTGACGGGCTGGGTCCCTCTACGTTGGCAATAAGTCGACTCAGAGCCGATATTCCCGACGCAGCATTCTCTGGCGTCGCCCTGATTTGCCCAGATAAACTCAGCTTCGAGCCGATCAGTAGCCCCAGGTACTTCACCGCAGGCTTTGATTTGATTCGCATGTCTCCAATACTGATCATCCTTACTCTAGGGATTCTCTTTTTTGTCAATATAACCACTTCGGTTTTCTCCAGTGCTAAACTGAACCCGCGAGCAGTCATCCAGTCCCTCACTCGGCGCATTAGCATACCCAGCCTAAAATGCATCTGTTCAGCGTTGCCTCCAGCGATCAGAGCCGCAAGATCATCCGCATAGCCGACCAAGCGTGACTCACCTGGCATCTCAAGTCTCAGTAGCCCGTTGTAAGACACGTTGCACAGGTCCGGACCAAGGATGGATCCCTGGGCAACACCCGATGTAATTTCCATCCTTCTTTGGCCCGGTGTCGTGTCGTAGAGCAGGCTTCGGTCCTTTAGGTAGTTCCTCAAAAGCCGCATTAGATATTCTGGAACTTGAAAAGAGTTTTCCAGCGTATCCAGAATATTCAACCATCTAGCGGAGTTGAAGGCATTCCTGACGTTGAGTGTCACCAACAGGACGATCGGTCGCTTGATACGAGTATATGCCTCTTGAACCGCGTTCACCACCTCTGCAATCGCATCAATGGTAGAACGTCCTGCTCTAAAGCCGTACTGCCGAGGAGATAGGTCCCCAGCAGCACGAATCACGTCAGTGAGTCTTCCCTTGATGAGTTTCTCTAGCACTTTTCTAGCCGAGTCTAGCATGCATAACGGGCGGTATGCAGACGGCGTTTCAGGGTTGCCCTTCCCCTTGCTTCAGTACGAGCCTCGCCACCTTCCATCGTACCAGGAAAACCCCGTCCCATAGGCAAGCATTGAATATGCTGAGCAGCAAGTCAAGACAATGGTGAAAGACGAGCTGCAACACCTCAACCGGAGCACCATCTGGACCCGGAGCCTTCCTGGCTTTAAATGAGAGGACTGCTTCTTACAGTTCCGGCTGTGTGAAGAGTGGGCATTCAACAGCTGTTTCACCATGGACAGCGTGAACACGGACATGATAGGCGGGGAAGAGTTCCCGCACTATCGCGTCCATCTTTTCCGCGTCATGTATACAAGGCTTCCGTAGGGCACCAAGTTTCCGCATAACTAGCTTGTAGCCAGGGCTCACGGATCCTTGTTCACATTGTCCACTAAGTCTTGCCAGCAGCGAGCCTTGCTATTGTTGATCAGTTTGCGAAGGCATTTCCTGGCCGACTTATATGCTGCTACCCAGTTGCATGCCTCGTCACGGTTCCACACCCCTTGAGCCTCACGTCGAAGCTTGTGACACTCTTTTCACTTTTCAGCAATTTCAGTTGACCACCAGTACACTGAGGGCTTGCCGTGTTGACGTTTTTGACGGGGCATAGAAACGCAGCAAGCAGTCGTAATCATGCCCATAGTTGAGTTCACCACGTCTTGAGCTGCCTCCAAAGCTCCCTGCAGTGGCTCACCTGCTGTGAGCACCTCAACGAACCTCTCGACGTCCATCCTTCCTTTGTTCCGTCCAGTTGTAGAAGGCCGAGAGCACGGACGTCGGGAGACAGTATCACTTATCTCAAGCAGAATGCACTGATGGTCACTGGCTGAGTAGTCCTCTAATGCTTAATTGTGTATCCTCCGTACTAAGGAGTCCGAGGTGAATGTCATATCCGGCATGGCTCCCTCACAGCCAATACGGCGGAAAGTAGGCGTATTTCCGGAGTTTAGTACGACGAGCACCATCCTGGCCGCCATTTCCAGGATTTATTTACCCCGCATGTCCATTTGAGGCATGCCCCATTCGGTTGCTTTTGCATTGAAGTCTCCCCCAACGAGCACTTTGCCCTCTGCGTTCGAGACCGCGCCCTCCAAAGCATTAAGCTTGGCTTGGAAAGATGAAATCGATTCTTTAGGCGTTAGGTACACACTAAAGAAGGTGGTCACTGAGCACTGAACCCACACGAAACCATCCCCCCGTCCACAGCTCTCCGCTTGAAAATCACTGTTGCGAACTCAGATGGCGGCAGTACCAGTTTTGACAGAATACTATAATGCAGGATTTTTATTACGGTGTTGCTCACTCAGCAGCAAGAAGTCGACTTTCATGTCCCTCGCAAACTGCTCCAGTAGATTTTGGGCGGATGAACTGTGGTGTAGATTTAGCTGCAGGATGCGGGTCATCGAAGCTCTGATTTTGCCTCGGCTTCCTGGAACACCCAGCATTTTCTTGATCCCAAGACATGTGCAACATCAGGTGTTGGATCAGCATCCTTACAGAGAATACAGTGGGGCTCTTTCGTAGTAGGGAGCTCCTATCGGGTCCTTTGCATACTTGTGTGGTGTGACCATAGCCAAGGCATTCGAAATATTGAAAAGGCGTTGCTCTTTGCCGTATCCTACAGACAACCCACCCTATTCTTACTTTGCCCTTGTCCAGGAATTGTTCGGCGTCCTTTTCAGTCAAGTCGACTATAGCCATGCGTTGTCCCCTGTTGTTTTCTGGTGTCAGTTTCGCTTTGATCCTTCCCACGCTAGGGAACTCCCTTTTGATGGCCTCTTCTACCTCGGCCAGATCCGTCCCGCAGTCAATATCTCTTATTTCGATCGTTGCCATCGGCTCAAGCAAGGCTATAGTTGGTCTTTTGCCGAAAGCTTTCTTTACTGCGTCGCAGAATGCTTCCTTATCGCCAGCCTCTGCACCGAATTCGATTATTATGGGGCCCGACCGCGAATTGTTTGATATAGGCTAAATGTCGTAGTTGGCGTGGCGATGCTTTTTCAGGCTTTGATTTGGAATGTCTTGCATTCAAGTTGATGTTGAGAATGTCGAATCCCTGCAAAGATCGCCAAAAGCTCACGATCGTAGACGTTTCAATTGTGTTCTGGTTTGGTTAATTTTCGGGAAATGGATCCGATCAGCATCCAAACGTTGTTTATTTTTTGTTCAAGTGATGCTCCAATTGCTGTGTCGGATGCATCAGTTGTTAAACACAATGTCGCCGTTGGGAATTGAAACGATGTGAGTGTGATGTCGGCTAGGCTTTTTTTGCTTTCCTCAAATGCTTCAGTTACACTTGGCGTCCATTTGACTTCTTGTTTGTCATTCTTTTAGGAGTCTTTGATGTACGAGCTTAGGAGTGCTTGAGTCTTGGCAGCGTTTGGTGTGCAATTTTGGTAATAGTTTATCATTCCAAGAAATCTGTGGAGAACATGGATTGTTTTTGGTTTTGTATAATGGGTGAGGGTTTCTGTCTTCTTTTGTGGTGGCTTGTAACCAGCATCATGTATTGTATATCCAAGAAAATTACCTTCGTTTTTCGTAAAAGCACACTTATTGTAATTTATCGTGATTCCGTTGTCTTCCAGCCTATGTGAGATGGCTCGTAAATGTTTCATGTGCTCTTCGTGAGTGTCAGAAAATACGATGAAATCGTCAACGTAGCAAAAAATATAATCGAGGTCACGAAAAATTGAATCAATCCAGCGTTGAAATGTTTGGGTGGTGTTTCGAAAACTCGATGGCATGACCAAATATTCAAATAGTCGTCAATAGTAGGGTGTACTATTGACGACGGTGGCTGTTTTCCGTATATCTTCTTCGGCCATGGTTATTTGGTGGTAGGCCTTCGCAAGATCAATCGTGGAAAACATATTTTTGTTGAAAAGCTTAGGGAAAAGATCTTGTATCAGCGCCGCCAATCGCTAGTTTTCTTTTGTTGCATGTGCAGTGGAGATGACCATTGACTTTTCGAAGGCCTTATATAGCCGGCTTCGAGCATGGCTAAAATTTTGGTTTCTGCGGTTCGTCGTTTTTCCCCCACAAGTTTGCGTGTTCTTTTGACAACAGGGGGACCTTTGGTGATGATATGATGCACAACATGACAGTTTTGTGTCATTGCCTTTTTTATTGATGGTTTCGATAAGTCGGAGAATTCTTGCATCAGTTTCGCTAATTCCATGCTTTCGTTTTCTGTTGTTATAATGGTCGGTATTCCATGCTCTGATGTGATTTTGATTTTTCTTGTTGTCGAGAGGGACGTTTGTGGGTGGTTTAGGCGTCATTTCCTCAGATCAACTAGAAGACCATAATGGTAGATGAGATCGGCTCTTATGATGCCTGTCTTGACTTCAGCAATGATGAATGGAAATGGCATATTTCGGCATAGTCCTAAATCCACATTTAATATTCGCTGGCCATAGGTGTGGATTACTGAGGAATTAACTGCGTAGGGTTGCAGTGGGGATTGTTTGTGCTTCGTTTTAAACCAGATGCGTGGAACGACTGATACACAAGAACCAGAGTCTACTAAGTATTGTTATCCTGTTTTATCTTGCAAATGTAGGCGGTGTTTTTTTTTCATGTCGTTGCTATCATCTTCCGCCTTTGATGTTGTTGATGTAGACTCTCTGGTAATAATTTTCTCTATTTGGCGATTTTTATCTCGAGCGCTCTAATTTTCGTGAATACATTTGTTTTTTTAAATCCTCAAGTTCTCATGTTATTTTTGCGATGTGATCTCGTAGTTCTGTGAGCGGGCTTGTTTCACTTTTTGAAATTGCCGCCATCTCAAATCCATTGACTTTCGACACCTCTAGAATTTTGTTGGCTTGCACCGCAAGTTTGCATAAATCTTAGACTTCACTTATTGCTAATATACCGCGGACTTGCTCTGGAAGTTGTTCCAGGAAAAGCGTTTTAAAAATCGAGTCGTTGCATTGTCCGCCTGCAAGATTTGTTTAGGATTAAGGACGGCTTCCCATTTGTAATTTCTAAACCCTTGAGGAAGTGTCTGAGTTTTGATTCATTTGTTCGCCGTATTTGTTCGTTTCGGGTGGTGTTGAGATGATATCCGAAACCAGAGGGATATCATCTCATTTGTGTCGAGGTTGAGGACCACATGTTGAAATTTTGTTTTGTCGGCGGTGATTTTCGAAATGGAAAATGCCGCTTTAACTTGCACGAACCAAAGCGCTGGGTGGTCTTCCCAGAATGCGGGTATTTTGACATGAGTGTTGTTGATCATTGCCACTTCGGCTTCCGTATTCCCGTGCGACGTTCAATTATGATTTGTTGACATGTCTCTGAGTTGCTGCATTTGATCGTGGGCTCGTTGTTCCACACCTTTAAGCTCCACTTCAGTTTCTTTCAGAGTCATTGTAATATTTTCTGATTTATAATTACACCTTTTATTTGAAGTATTTTTGCGTTTTTTTGTAAAACTTTCACTTTCGCTCGAAGCACTTTCACTTTTTACTGGTTTTTTTTCGAAATATTTTCTTCTTTTTGTTTTATTTGCACTTTGTTTATTTGCGGGGTCACTAATATGGATTTTCGTTCGGAGACAGAATCAAATAATTTTTTATAGTGTGAAACGAAATTCCCTTTCTCATAAAAGACAAGTTTATTCGCGTCGGAACAAAATGAACATCATATAAACGAGTGTATGGATGATGCAATATTGGTTGTCGATGCGTTGTCGCGTGCGTTTTGCGGTAGACTAACTCTTCGTTCAAGGACGCCTAGTCAATGTTTCATACGAACGCCTGAAGCCAGCGTTTTTCGATGATACTTGGTAAACACTCAATCAAGAATTCATCAGCCTTCTCATCCGATAGAAAGTCGATACCGCAAGTACAAGTGATGTTTCAAGTCGATCTTCTACAATTTCTATGTAGGAATTTGGATTCAAGACTTCTCCCAGCGCAAATGGAACCAGGAAATCCAAGACGTTTTATTTTCAACTATGAAGCTTCCATAAGATCATCTCTTCTGATCTTTTAACATAGTATTATAATTGTGACTCCTGTAATTTCTTTTCAAACCGGCTACGACTGACGGTCAAATGGATCGACAGTCAAGTACAAATTCTAAAATGTTTAGGATTTTTTTTTTTTATCAAAGCCCTAAACTTAGAAAACATTTATGAATGAATAGAGCAAATATTTTGATGACTGTTTATTTTAGCAACCGAAACCTTACAAAGCTCAATAACGATAATTTCACAATCCGCCAAATCAGCCTTTCATCAACGACTCTAACAACGATCTTGCGGGTCTACCTTCGCTATTTACGATCGTGTGTCCTTTCATTTTGTTATTCAGAACCATATGTCGTTTTCCATTGTCAACAGCAAACATCTGAAGGTTGAATTCCATTTCAACAGAAGGGAAGGACGGCGGTATATGATTTTCTGGCGGCCACACTTTTGTAATGCGGTATGTTCCCTGGTTCCAATAAGAAAAAATTAATAGGAAAATTGTTTGTGGATATCGAAACTGTTTTATACCGGCTCAATTGGACATTTCTCCGGCATTGACCCATGACTCCTCAAACTTGCAAATATAAATGCTGACATCGGATGCACGGATTTCATCTTCAAAATATCACATATACTGAATGTTGCATTGGTTCGAAAGAAGTGATTTGGATTATCCAAGCATTTGACATGTGACTCAATATGTGCTTCGAGATCAGGAATCGTTTTGAGAACTTTCTGTGTAACGTTCATGTAGGGAACAGATTTATCTATTACATAGCTGAAATCTAGGTAATCGTGATCGCTCCATGATTCGTAGGAATCAGGAACTATGTGGGCGTGTTGCTGTAGGAGACAAAAAAATTATTAATTATTATAAACATATTATATGAGATGGAAATTTAAATTTTTGCAACTCTCCCTTAAAGTGAATATAAAAGTAAATCCGCAAAAAAATCAATAAAAAATACTGGTCACGAATTTCTCAAATTTTTTTTCTGATTTTGGCACGACCAAGTGCAAGATACAGCATTTCATGACATCATACATAAATAAAAATCATGAAGTTCAACAAATGACACGCTCATACTCCCAAATTACTTGATTCCAAAGCAGATGATTACAAGTCTTATAACTTTATTTTTCATTAAATAAATTACACATAACACCACACATACCTCCGATACGCTCGTTCCAATCAAAGTAACCACCACAAAAATCAAAATGAACTTACATCCAGCCATGATAGAAACAATAAAATGCACTCCGATCAAAAATGGATGGCGTGGTGATTTATAAAGCATACGAGAAGCAATTAGAGAAAGTGGCCAAATATCAACGACATCAATCAGTTATGATTCGCTTCAATGATGTGCATCGATGCGAATAATTTGTTCTTAATAGGGACACACGAGCACAAATCACAGATTCATTCTAGAATCGGTAATGATCCGTGCCGCCTTGAGATACTTTTGTTAGGCATTTCATTGATTCGTGCGCCAGTTGAAAATATGAGTCGGATTTCTATTTTAATTGCAATTATTCTTAGTCTTCACGTGCAAGTCTTTGCTTGGGTAAGTTGTAAGATACACTAATTTGCTTTATCAATTTTATATAAACTTCAGCAATTATTACTGGTAATTGATGAGCTCAAATTTCCTCCCTGGAATTTACAAAATTCAATTTCAGTTACTAACGCATATCACATTCAAAGGTACTTGTCCTCGGCTGCGTTTATCGTAATTTCTTTCTAGCGAAGTTTCCAACTCGTCTTCGATCGATATGCAAGTGAAACAAGCAAGGAATTGGATGTTAAAGTTGAAATTCTTAATACAACCGGAGACACCATCATCAACGCTCATGTTAACATGAACAAGGACATTGATGACGTGCAATTGAATGTGAATCTCCTGATGGAAGAAAGTCCTGAGAACTATGTTTCACTCATAAATAGAACCGTGAATTTTTGCAAATTCTTGAAAACCAAATCAATAGATCCATTGTTGAAAGTTATCTACGAGGATTTAAGTCGACATGGAAGTTTTTTCAAAGAATGTCCTCTGAAGAAAGGAATCTACTATATTCATGACTATCGCTTGGATGAAGAGATGCTTCCTAGCTATGTACCTGAAGCAAAATTCATTTTCATTATGAATTTGCTCGGGAAAAAAACTCAAATGTTACATAGAGGAACACTTTACGGCAGAGTCGACAAATCGAAAGGTTTTAATCATTTTAAGATATTTAGTATGGGAAAATAGGTTTTTTATGTTGCTTGAATATTTTTTCTTCAAAAAGTTAAATATATATATTTGAAATAAAATATTTTACTTGGTGACTTTGCAAAATTCTTATTTATGCTATTTCGCTTCGATATTTTACAATTGTTCTTCATTTCGTAATCGATAATAAATAATCAAATAGAATGATACTTAAAAGAACATTAATTAAAAAGTTTTTGAAGTAACTACAAAATAAATGATAGTATTGCTTCTTGGAAAAAATGAGCTGCTCCAGGTCGGTTGATCTGTGCTTCCAGTGAAATCACCTGTATTTAAGGACTCGACAATCAATGGGGAAATACTGAAAAATGATCCCCATGAACATTTCTTTGAGTTTTACAATCAGGATTTGTTTGTTTTGCTCGTTAAAAGATAAATCAACCTGACTGCGATTGCGAATTTAGTATTTTATGGTATTGGTAATATTCGTTCAAAAATTAAAAGTCAATTCATTAATTATTACTTTTGAAGGCAACTTAATTAAGCCATCAAAAGTAACAATTAATTAACCATCATCAGGAACCAAATATGTGCCAAACAGTGCCTAATTACGTTTTTAAAGTTTTGTCAAAAAAATTGTTGTATAATACCCTATTCATATCAGTATCTGTCCGTCAGTCAATGCATCATCAGATTTTCTTAGGAGCAAGAGAACCTAGAGTCATGAAATTTTGTAACTAACTCGAGTTTCTGATTGATGAAAGTTCCATAGCCGAACAAATTTCTAAGGATTTTAAGGAGAGTTTCCCAGTATAAGGATATGATCCCTCCTTCTCTATAACCAGTGGTCTAACCGTTGAAAACTACAATGGAAAGTATAACAGCAGATACTCCCAGATCTGAAGGAAGGTCTGACGGCCTGTAAATCCCAATTTTCTGAATTTTCACATCACCACTTCAGATCTTTGTTATCTGTTTGGCATACGACATTTCGGTTGATGAAGTTAAAACTTTTGTAGAACGCAAACCCAAAAGGAAGCAAGTTGTCTTAGACTCTACTAAGTTTACCAAGGAAAAGATACTGTATAAGGTCATCACTTCCTTCCAAGTCACTTTTCAAGATAATTATATTATAATCACCAAATCCGAACTCTGGTCTCCTTGAAAAATTGTAAAAATCTACATTCCCACATCGAGAGACCATTTTGGACTGCAGGAAAATGGCTCCCTTACACCTAACTTAGATGGAAATGCATCTTTGCAAAAATTTTCAACAGTAAATTTATATTATGTGAAATGTTCTGTTTATAAGCACCAAACCCAATGACCTTTATCTTTCTTGTTAATCGACTAAAGACTCCATCATTTATTGGACCGAAACATGACTGAATAAAAATATTACTAATACCGAGTTTCTGCCGGATCACTTAGTCTATTGATGCGCCCGAGACCACTTTGTGACAAATAAATTAGCAATGGTGTCTTGGTCACTCTTTGTAAATCCTTTGTCATCTTTGTTCTGATTTCAAGTATAATCATCCTTTAGAATGTGTGATTGTGAAAATCTCTCTTCTGCATGATTCCTCCTCATTAATCTCTGCTGCATACATTCCCTGCGATCCTCCGTTAGCAGTGTATGAATCCTTTTTCGATGAACTTTGCTCCTATCTTCTTTCTCGTCATTGAAATTTCAAGATTTTAGTTTCTGGGAACTTTAACTTTTCTTCTGTAGAATGGCATATTCACACCATACCTTAGATTTCCTCAAAAAATCATCATTCTTCGCTATTATCTTCTCTTCTATTACTCCGCTCTTGTGCACAGTTTAACCACATCAGAAACCCTTAATGTCACCTCCCAGCCCTCAATTTCTCTAACTTTCCGATGCACAGTTTGTCTTTTTCTCCTGTTGTATATCCTTATTTACCACCCGATTTACATCATCCGCCTGTGGCTCTAGACTTAGTCGTTGATACCGTCAATCCTTTAAAGAGCGACCCTGTTTCTTGTTTCAATTTATAGATCTTTGTTAAAATTTTTTTTACAAAGACATACTAGTTTCGCGACCTGTCAGTCCGTACGTCAGAGTAAATTTCCTCAGAAACTATGGATGCTAGAAAGCTTAAACTTTGTGAAAAGATCAGAAGTAGTATCTCAAAAGTTTGGGCCTTGCCAAACATTTCAAAATTTTTTAAAATAAAGTGGCCCTTAACAATTTTTTTTTAGTTAAAGGTTGTGGAGTAGGGTATCAAATGAAAGGTCTTGATTAGAATTTTTAAAACCTGAAATAAAAAAGTTATTTTGTGCATCAGGAGATACAGAATGAGGCAAAATGTACCAAAATTTTGTGTCCCCCCCTCGCGATTGGACACATTTGACTCGAAAAATCTGAAAACAATCACGGAGATAGGTCTATATGAGTAAAAATGTAGCAAATACCTCTGAAATCGAAATTCACTCAACTTTGTTAATAATTGTTTGATTTTACATTTACATCCAGAAAATCAAAAAAATTGCTTTTTCTTTTTGAAATTCAACAATTATATCACAAAATTTTTTGGAAATCTAATCATAATTAAGTGAGCTATAGCCATTTCAATTGTATGGTATCATAACAACATTAACATGTGTTGATAGGTGATACTTTTTTCAAATTGATCGAGGCACTTTTATTTCATCATATTTTCATGAAAATTTAAGGAATAGTAGCTAAACTTTTTAATTGGATCATTTCACCCTTTTCACATCAATTTAATGTAAATCTATACGACACATTTGCTCTACATTTGAAGCTTTATCTAACGTCGCGCGGATATCGATCACTCTTTCGGATGGCTCCGATAGCTTTTTAAATTACTTTTTATGGAATTGTTTGCAGCTACATATAAATGAGTTGCATATTTTGAATAATAGTTTTTCTGAAAAATTACTAGAGAAGAAAAATGTTAGAAGAAGGTGGTTTCGACGTGTGCACTAATTCTCCTCAGGCCATCACACTTAGATACACACCGGTGATGGCGACCACCATGCTCAGAGGTGAGGGAGTTAATTTTTAATTTTTCTACTCATGCAAACTCAATATGTTTTTGTATCTGCAAGTTATATTCAAGGTAAATTTCTCTTGTAAGTATTTGTATTAGCTAAACTTTTTAATTGGATCATTTCACCCTTTTCACATCAATTTAATGTAAATCTATACGACAAATTTGCTCTACATTTGAAGCTTTATCTAACGTCGCGCGGATATCGATCACTCTTTCGGATGGCTCCGATAGCTTTTTAAACTACTTTTTATGGAACCATTGAATATAACTTGCAGATACAAAAACATATTGAGTTTGTATAAGTAGAAAAATTAAAAATTAACTCCCTCACCTCTGAGCATGGTGGTCGCCATCACCGGTGTGTATCTAAGTGTGATGGCCTGAGGAGAATTAGTGCACACGTCGAAACCACCTTCTTCTAACATTTTTCTTCTCTAATAATTTTTCAGAAAAATTATTATTCAAAATATGCAACTCATTTATATGTAGCTGCAAACAATTCCATAAAAAGTAATTTAAGGAATAGTGTTTATTTTGAATGTCTTCAGTCAGCTGAGCATTCAGAAAAATTATTTAAGCCGGAACAAAATGGCGATTACAACGTTCATGCATCTTTTGCATAAATTTGAACGATTTCTTACCCAAGTATTGGATGAATAATTGAAGTCACCGGTTTACGCTTTTAGAACACGTTTTTCGAACCCTAGGGTAGTTATAAAGACCTTCTAGTGGGAGCACTCTGCTACTTACTCATCTTGTTTTTAAACTAACTATGAAGCAATTAAATTTAATATGGACGCAGTCAATTGGTGCATTTTTTTTTTTCCTGGTTTTAACGGCAATAATGCCTTACGCAAATTTTATGCATACCTCAACAACTTAATAGCCCTATATACCTCCTTAAAAAATATTTGCAGTATTAAAATGAAGCTCTGGTTGACTGTAGTAGCACTTAATACCATAAAATCTAATGGCAAAGGGCTTCTCTGCTATAAGGTAACAAGATCTACTGAAGCCAAATCTGATTTTGGCAGGCTTCGTAAAATTTCCAAAACAAAAATAGAGTTGGCATGAGAAATTGCTTCGTATGCTTAAAAAGTTCCCCCCTGTAAAATAATGTTATACCCTTTTGGCTCTACACTGGATTCTTCAAATCTTCTTTGACTATTCCCTGAAGTGTAGACTAGAATAACGCTGAAGCTACTTCCCCATAGCAATTTTTCCTCTACATTTTCATCTTCTAATCCAGTACATTCTTCTAACAACGTAGCAAACAGCAGCCTTATTACAATTGAATCTTACTTCACTAACCCTTCTGAGATTGAATAGCTAATTCATTCCCTTGAACGTAATTTGGTTTTAGTCTGGGTGGGTTGCCAATTATATTTATGAAGTCCCTCTCCTCCTCTTTGAGTTTTCCCTTTTCCCTAATTTTTAACCTCATCCTCAGTAGTGGCACAAATCCAACTTAGTAGAAAAATGCTAATTTTGTCTCTATACATATGTATCATATCCTTACTCCCTAGGCTGCTTGAATTTCTCGTATAAAACAACTCACAGAGTTGAAAAGTTGTCGCGCATTGCTCTTTGAGTGAGCAGATGCGTTTCGTCTCCTTTGAGCTATCTTCTGGGTCTAAAGGATGTGTGGATGGAAATGACTTTATATAGGTGTATGATATTATAAGTTAAGCAGGCAAGTAGAAAATTAGGTTATGCTTGTTGGCGTATCACAGTTATATCCATATAGTTATGTTGTCCGTTTGTTTCTTTTTCTATACTGAAATTTATATTCAGGTGTATTTCACTCATATAGGAAAGTAGCTGATATTGTTTTTTTTTGTGAGTTATAACGATGAAACAGTCATCCACATACCGTCTGTAAAATATTGCACTGAATGTTTTGACAATTTTGTGTAAAAAGGTTCCAAGAATATTTCTGATATTATTGATAACGTTGGATGTCCCACACCCAAACCATCCTTGGCTTCTTCTTCTTCTTAGCACTACAGCCCCTTTTGGGGCTTCGCTTTCTGCAAACAGCGCCTCCAATTGTCTCGGTCCGTTGACCGCTTCTTTCAATTCCGAAATCCAAGCAGCGATGAACTGTCTCCGTCGACCCAGTCAGACCAGCGTTTCCTTGGTTTCCCCACTGGCCGCCGGCCTTCAGTTTTCCCAACGAATACCTTCTTGGGTATCCGTTGTTCGTGCATACGATTCATGTGTCCACCCCATTGCAGCTTCCACAGTCTCATAATCGTTGAAACCTCCAGTTTGTCAAAAATTGCATACAGCTTATGGTTGTATCGAATTCGCCACCAGTCCCCGTCTAGCCTCGCTCCGATTATTCGCCTCAGGACCTGTCGCTCAAAGGCGTTCAATATATTTGCGGATGCTTGGGTTAGGGTCCATGTTTCACACCCATAGCATAACACAGGTCTTATCACAGATTTGTGTACTTGGAGCTTTGTTTTCCTGTGTATGCAGCTGGTCTTCAAGATCGTTAATACTGAATAAAATATTTTATTTTCGAGCTGTATTCTTCGGCGTATTTCGTCTCTTCCATTGCCCGTTTTCGTTATTTTGTCACGAAAATACACAAATTCGCTAACATTTTTGAGACTGTATTCGCCAAGTGTGATATTTTGTGTATGTGGGATATTTTACCTCGACTGCCTCATGAGTTTTGTTTTATTTTCATTGATTTGTAGCCCTGCTAGTTTTGCTTCGCTGTCGAGTTTCAGGAAGAGTTCTTTAGCAGTTGTTAGTGACCGTGACAGAATGTTGATGTCGTCCGCATAGGCCACTACTTGGCTCGACTTGTATAGTAATGTACCTCGCGTACCGACAGGTAGCTTCCATATGACGTACTCCAAAGCCAAATTGAATAACAATGGGGCCAGCCTATCTTCCTGCTTTAGTCCGATATTTGTGTCAAAGGCATCGGTGAGTTGTCGACGTCATTGTCATTTTGGTAAGACGGAATAATTTGGCTGGGATGCCAAAAGCAAGCAATATTTGTTACAGTACGTTACGATCAATACTGTCATATGCTTGCTTGAAGTCAACGAAAATTTGGTGTACGTCTATGTTGAATTCCCAGCATTTTTCAAGTACCTGCTTGACTATGAACAGTTGGTCTGTTGTTGATCTACCTGCCCTAAAACCACCTTGATACTCCCCAATAATACTATTGGCGTTTGATGCGATTTCATTTCCTAAGATTTTTGAAAATATTTTATACGCCGTACAAAGTAGTGATATGCCTCTATAATTTTCGCACTGTACCTTGTCCCCTTTTTTGTGGATAGGGAATATAATTGATTGGCGCCACTCTTTTGGCATATGTTCTTGTTGCCAAATGTACTGGATGACTTTGTGAATAGCTTGGTGAACACTACTGCCACCATATTTGATGAGCTCCACTGGAATCTCATCAATGCCCGGCGCTTTATTATTCTTTTGGGCTTTGATGATGGAACAAACTTCATCCAGAGTTGGCGGGGCCAATGGAAGCTCTACGCAGACATCTATAGGCTCCCATGTTCTGGAGCTTTGCGGAGGATTAAGGAGGTTCTTGAAATATGATGCCCATCTTTCCCTAATCTTGATTTCATCAGCGATTATATTGCCGCTGTCATCACGATAGAGCGTGGTTTTGGGCTGATAATCACGTTTCAGGCTTTTCACTACTTTGTATGCTTGTCTTGTGTTATTGCTCGCTAAACTTACATCTATACTTCTCAATTGGTCTTCATAGTATTTTCTTTTCTTAATCCTAGTTATCTTATTCGCTACTCTTCTAAGATTTTCATAGTGTTCTCTCTTCGTCCTGGTTTTCCTACCTACGTATTCTTTGTACGCCTGATTCTTTTTATCTAACGCATTCTGCCGCTCATCATCGAACCAATTATTCCTCTTGCGCCAGGATTGATGTCCGATCATCTGTTCTGCCACGGTTCTGATAGCCGCTTTCACTTCCATCCAGAACTCGCTGCTTGTCTTTAACGATGCACCTGATAAGATAAGACGTCAAATATGCTCAAGGCCCAACGTTGTTGGATCAGAACATGATCGATCTGGTTTTGTGTGTTGCCATCTGGTGATACCCAGGTCATTTTATGAATGCCTCAATGTGGGAAGCAAGTCAAATGTATGACCAGATTCTGCTCCATGCAAAGTCAATCAGGCGCTGGCCTATGTCATTTGTTTCATTGTGGAAGCTATATCCTCCAGTCGTTCCCCGATGAGATAGCTCATTGCCAACCTTAGGGTTGAAATCACGCAAAATAATTTTTGTGCCGTTTGTGGGCAATGAGATAACCAGTCCCCCCAGGTGATTGTAAAACGTCTTCGTCTTTTTCTTCGGTCGGGGCGTGAACATTAAGCAGCCAGATTTTGAAGAATTTCGCTTTTATACGGATCACACACAACCATTCATTGACTGCCTTAAAATCAATAACGTGCGATTTGAGCTGCCTATCTACAATGAAGGCCACTCCAACTTCTCGTTTTCCAGTAGGCTTCCCACTTTTAAATATTGTGTGCAATCTCATGTCTTGAATTCCGTTTCCAGTCCAATTCGTTTCCTGGACTGCCAGTATTTTTAATTGATATTGACTGGCCTGTTGTAAAATGTCCTTAACAGCGCCAGGGTAATTGAGTGATCTGACATTCCAGGATCCAATGCCATAGTCCTTTTTCCGTTTGCGAGGTCGTTGCCGTGAGTCCAATCCATTCCGAGGCCTATCCGCAGGTTTCGAAACAATTAAATGTTTTCCAGGGACGGGGAGTTAGCCCGTCGCCCAACCTCCGTTTCGGCGGCATGGTTATTACGTCGATTCCGTTATCAGGCGCGGAAGATTCGCCTTCACCCTCTTACGTCCTCACAAAGGAGGTATAAGTAGGATTTAGTAGCAGAGCTGTAGATGTATTCATAGTTATGAGCATTTCTCGACATTTAATGTTACATTATTGGGGAACCAGTAAACCCAATGTGCACCCCGAGAGCATTTACTACCGTTTAAGTGGGGGGGTTTTGAATGAGGAATCATGGAAGCTATGGTTTGGGGAAACAAGGGGTCCCCTCCTCCTTTCTCAAACGGGCTTGGGACCATCTATGGCATAGTTCCGTCCTTGGCTTGCTGACACGTAAAGAAACACGATCCAACTACAAAATATACAAAAATCAACCACAACTGATCATACTATACACATAACATCTAACCATCCCGCACAACATAAACTTGCAGCATACAGATCAATGATGCAGAAACTCCAGTCCATCCCCATGATTCCTATTAACAACTCCAACGAATTAAATAACATTTACAGAATAGCTAGTAGTAACGGATACAAACAATATGACATTGACAAACTTGTTACACAGTATAAACAAAAACAGAAACGCCTACTGACTTAAATGCACAAAAACGACCAACATCAGATTTCGGTAACATACGTAGGCTGAGAGCTATACAAACGATAAAACTCTTTTAGGAAATATAAACTGCAATACGATTTCAAAACTAATTTCAACATTGAAAACAAACTGAAACCAAAACTGAATGAAACATGAATATATCAGAACAGCGGCATATGCAAACTGACATACAATGGATGTGACATGTTAAACATAGAAAGGACAACACCAAAACTATCGACAAGATACAAAGAGCACTTACGATCTTTCTTGCACAACAAGGCAGACTCCAATTATACGACGCACCTACAAAACCTCGCACACGAGCCTGATGCTATCATAAACTCTATGGCATTGCTACACAAACAAAACAAAGGACCGAGACTTGAAATGCTTGAATTATATGAACCTAGAAAATCAGACGGTAACATTATCAACGAACAACTTATTACCAACCCCGACACCGTTTTCTCAGTACTAGACCACACTCTCAAATGAAAACGGAAACGAGCTGAACCAGACTAAATGTACACCCAACAATCAAAAAACAAAAACATAATATCCCTCTGCCTACCTGCTTAACTCATCCCACGACTATATAAAATTGAAGGAGTCAAAACATTACAACTTTCAGAGTTTCTGAGTTCTGTTAACATAGCACAGTAGCATGGATTCTTGAAAGGCCGTTCTACTTCTTCAAACTTAGTTAAGTTTATAGACTTTATTGTATGTGCATTGGACAACCCACTTCAAGTTGATGTGATTTTCATAGATTCCACTTAAGCCTTTGATTCTGTAAGTCACTACCTTCCATGTCAAAAGCTTGAGACTCTTTGTTTCACTTTCTACCTAGTCTTAAGGATCTTGTCCCATCTCTCTAGCCGTATTATCCGTGTTAAGTTTCACGGATTATTCTTCTCCATTTCGCTTGCCATCGGATGTCTCTCAAGGCTCTTTTCTTGGTCCCGTCCTTTTCCTGCTATTTATTCATGACTTTCTTCTGTAATCTTCTCTTCCTACCTCTTATATGCAGGTGACTTTAATGTCTTCCCATTATCAGATTCTTTAAAAGAATGAATGTTGTGAATACCTTCAAAATGATTTAAATAACGTTCTTGCTGGTGCCGCTCTAATTGTCTCCGTCTCAATATTAATACATGTTGCAAGATGAACTTTATTCTTAAGTTTAGCCCTTTATCGTTAAATTATACCCTGTTTGACGTTTTTCTTTTTGCAGTGGTCTCATGCAAGAACTTTGGCATGAACTTTGGTTCTAGACTTAAATTCGATGTCCATATCCATAATACTACGAGTATAACCAAGGCATCGAAAGTCTCTGGCTTCATCTGGTGGCATTCACATAAATTTTATAACAATGTCACAGCTTTTGGCTTTTTTGTTTGTTTTGTCTGTCTTCTTCTTGACTACTGTCCTATAGCGTGGTCTCCTCGGCTATAATATCTAATTTCCTTCCTAGAAGCTGTACAACGTAAGCTCAACCTATTTTTGGTTTTCAAATTTAACTTGACCCATGAATCCGATGAGCCTCGTTTATCTGTACTTCATCTCCCTGCTCTGTCAAGTCGTTGAATAGTTCAAGATCAACGTTTCCTCTATAAACTGTTTCACTATCATGTTACTTCAGAAGATTTTAAAGTTATTTTACCATAACTGTGGTGGTATACGTAGTAAGTTAAATAAACTTTTTCTTGACGCAAAGTCGTGCCATTTTAATATCCTAACCCTTTCCGAAACATGGTTGAATGATTCTCACATTAACGAAGAGATCCTTGATAGCGACTGGATATATACAGAGACGAAAGAGATCGTCACAGCACAGGACAATCACGAGGAGGTGGTGTTTTAATTGCAGTACACAACTCCTTTATGAGTGAGTTAGTAAATTCCACGCAATACAAATTATTCCAGCATAAAGTGGTTAAAATAAAGTTGGGAAGATCTTATTTATACATTGGCGTTTTTTATGTCCCCCCGAATTCTAACGATACTGTCTACGACGACGTTTGTCAAATCGTTGCTGAAATTGGTGCAATTACAAATGAAGAATATAAGATTATAATTACTGGTGACTTTAATCGTCCAAACTTAAGATTTGTGGTCGATGAACAAGACGCCTTCCTTCTTCCTATTAATCTCCTAAATAGTAATGATTTTAATCTCATACGCACCTTTTATAGCAACGATTTGCAGCAAGTAGCTCTTATACCCAACCAAAATGGAAGATGGCTATATCTTATTTTCTCTTACTCTTACGACGAAGTAGTTGTCAGTTCAACTGATGACAACGAGCATCTGTTTTTTAATTCAGTTCATAATTTCACTTTTACCGTTGAATTGTCCACTTCTGATACTTCTAATTCTATATCGTACAATTCCACTATTGTATATGACTTTCGTAATGGCGATCACGATCAAATCAATTGTATTTTATCCCGAGTAAATTGGAATGACACTTTGTTAACGTTAGACTTGGATACAGCATTATCCACCTTTTATAACATCATCTTTGATGCTGTTGAATCATTCATACCTAAAATAAAAAAAAAAGACAAGACTTCAGAGCCATGGCTAGGAAGAGATCTCCGGCACTTACGCAACGAGAGAAATGAACTTTACAAGCTCCTTAAACGCAATAATGATGCCAGCGATGAGATCAAGAGCAAGTATAACGAGATTGCTATCAAATTCAAACTAAAATCCCAAGAGGCATATCAATCGTACGTTAACGTTATAGTGGAGGAAACTATTTCCAATCCAAAAAAGTTTTTTGACTTCGTAATCGTTAAGCGTAAAACTCATGGCTCTCCTTCGATTATGACATACAAAGACTCGACGTCATCTTGTGTAGAACAGATCTGCGAGTACTTTGCAGACCATTTTCAGCATGTTTACTCGAACTTTCCTACTCCACTAAACCTAGAGCCTCCGGAATAATCGTCTGGAACCCTTATAAATAACATGTCGATTTCAGAAGATGAAATTCTCCAAGCTTTCGAGGATCTCGATTTAAATAAAGGACCTGGCCTAGATCTGATGCCACCCTGTTTTTTGGCCCTCTGCAAAAGTGAACTGACTAGACCCCTCTTCATTATTTTCAATAAATACCTATCTAGTGGTATCTTTCCTACAATTTGGAAGCCATCCTTTATAACACCAACATATAAAAAAGGTGAAAAACGGCTTGTGGTGAACTACAGGGGCATTGCTATCTTATCTGCTATGCCAAAACTGTTTGAAAAAATTATTTGTAGTAAAATTTCTCCTATTATTGAACCATTTCTTAATGAAGAGCAACATGGGTTCCTTAAAAACAGATCTACTACCACTAATCTAATCACTTTGACGTCAGATATTCTTTGTAGAATGGAGCAAGGAAATCAAATTGATGCCATATACACAGATTTTAGCAAAGCATTTGATAGAGTGAACCATGAAATTTTCTTGAAAAAACTCCGTAGCTTCGGCATATCAGGTTGAATACTATGCTGGATTCAGTCTTATTTGAAAGGCCACACCCAATTTGTCAAGTTTCAGGGTCAGTTGTCGCGTGAGATCAATGTCGCCTCTGGGGTTCCTCGGGGCAGTCATCTCGGTCCACTTCTCTTCAATATTTTCATCTCAGAGCTTTCGGAAACGCTGTCTGATATTTCACACCTTTTTTATGCTGACGACCTCAAACTATATCACAGTATACAATCTTTAACTGATGTATCTTTTCTTCAATCCAAACTAACCGCCCTCCACCAATGGTGCGATATGAACCATCTTGAACTAAATCTGGAAAAATGTTACGTGATAAGCTTTTCAAGAAAAAGGAATGTCGACACATATAACTGTGAAATTAACAACACACAACTGCGAAGAGTTGATAAAGTTGTAGACCTTGGCGTAGTATTAGACGCCAAACTCAGATTCAACCTTCTCTACGATGAAATTTCGTGCAAAGCTTATAAGATGCTGGGTTTTATTAAACGGAGGGCCAAAGAATTCATGAATATTTGGGCCACAAAATCCTTGCTCGCCTTGCTAGTCCGTCCTATTCTCGAAAACGGCTGCACAGTCTGGGACCCTATATACGACATCTATAGCCGTAGGCTTGAGTCTGTACAAAAACAATTTTTACTCTTTGCCTTAAGATCTCTGTACGACCCGACTTCTTTTCACAACCCACCATTTTATGAGGACCGACTTTGAACTTAAACCTGACATCACTCGCTTCCAGAAGAGTCGCTTTGTCTGCATGTCAACCTTTCGACGTAATAAGGTACAATATTCAAGTTGCTGTTTTGTCAGACAAGATGCAATTTCAAGATCCTATTAGAGTCACGAGACACATTCCCATGTGCCCACTTGCACTTCAGGCAGGCCGTGCGTTCTACTCAATCCAACAATCTGCTCGAGGTTCCTAACGCCAAAACTAAGTTATATTTTCACTCCCAGTACCGCGAGTTATTACGAGTAGAAAACATAGTGCCCTCGAGCTCGGGTTTTTTAATGTCGGAGTACTATGTGAGGAACCCCATTAATACCACTCGATATCTCGTTATTTATTTTTCCGAATATAAGACACAAGTTTTCATCCCATGAAAAATAAGCAAGAAGACTAAAACTAAGTTGGAGCTCAGAGGTTAATGTTTCATTGAATTGAAGAAGAAATAGGCCATGTAGGCTTGATTTGGAATCAAAGACTTTCATCCCAACGGTGTTGAAAAGCGACTGTGTCCCTCTCTCAGGATTTAGGAGATGATCCAATTCAAAATAATTTCCAATTGGGGAAAGTTCATGTTAGTCATCACTTACAATCCTATGACCGTATGTCTCTGGAACCGTGCTGTTGGGGTCAATACTTGCTTTATATGGGGGATTTATCTCATCAATTGTAGCATTGTAGTTTTACACAATAAGTGGAGATACCTTGCAAAGCAAGTTTTTCACTCTTCGTGAAAACGCTATCTAACACTTGTCGGCTAGTATGCCTCAGTTTTTCTACCCATCGGTTGTTAATTTCAGTTCTCTAATACAAACGAACTATGTTCCCAATATTCTTCAGGAACAATTGTAACATATCCAACGTAAAATGTTTGTAGTCTAAAAACTGCCGAAAAATATTTTTGGCACGTAAGAGAAGGCTTTTCAATTTGTTTTTAATCCTTTCCCTAGAGTAAGGATGATCAGTATTGGAGATATGCAAATCAAATCAAAGCCATCGGTGAAGTACTTGGGGCTACTGATCGACTCAATGATGGGTTTCTCTGAGCAAATCAGGGTAACGGCTGAGAAGGCTGCTTCGGGAATATCGGCTTTGAGTCGACTTATGGCCAACGAAGGGGACCCAGCCCATCAAGAACACGCACTCTTGATCAGTGCTATAGGCTCAGTGCTACTTTATGGAGCAGAAGTATGGGGCGACGCTCTCAGCAAGGAGGTATACCGAAAACGTTTGGCACAGGTGCAGAGAAGAGGCGCACTGAGGATTGCATCTTCGTATCCGACAGTCTCTGATTCGGCGGTGAGGATTATTGCAGGTGTGATACCTGTCGCCCTCTTGCTAGAAAGCGTCGCGCTATTTACCTGCGCTGAAACGAGGATCGTGAGGGAGATTGTTGTCCGCGAGGACAACGATTGGCAGCAGTCGTGGGTCAATTGCACGAAGGGAAGGTGGACTGCGTGCCTCATCCCGGATGTGAGACCGTGGCTAAATCGAAGGCATGGTGAGAATGATTTCTATCTGACCCAGCTTTTGAGCGGGCATGGGTGTTTTCAGTCTTACCTGCACAAGATTGGTAAGTCACGGTCCCCCGATTGCCGGTTGCGTGCACGAAATTGGTCTGGCTGCGAAGGGATCTCTACAGGGAGACCGGAGAGCTCATCCCAGATGATATAGTCGCGGTGATGCTTGAATCGGTTGACAAATGAAACCAGGTTGCACATTATGCTCGGGCAGTCATAAAATATAAAAGGGACTCACAGCTGCCAGGGGCGTTGGGGCTGGGGGATCACTTTTTTGGCACTTCCTTTTTCCCTCTCACTAGGAAAGGGATCCCCCAGCTTAAATGTACCTCTCGGCGTAACAAAACGAGACTCCGCCCGAAGTAATGTATCAAACGGTTCCAGGCTGGGTTTTCACGTTGACAAGGGATTATTTGAGGTAATTAACCATGATCAGAACGTATCGCAACTGACAGTACGAACCAACGGCCAAGCGTAGTACTAACCATATCACCTTCTTGAGTGCCAAAACATACAATCAAGATAATTGAATAATCTAACTGTCTTTAAGCGAAGGACTAAAAGGGGCTGTAGTGCTAAAATGAAAAAGTAACCATTATATATGCCAAGCATTGACATTCCCAGAAATGCTGTAATAATTAGGCGGCCTATTTAGTTGGTATTTTTAAATATAGAATCAAACTCCTCCTTAGCCTTGTAACTATTGTTGTCGGCACCATGAGCTGGCGTAGTGAAGTGGTTATCCCCAGCTTGCAGTAGAATTTTGTAATGGACACTTCAAGACATTCAAAGTTTTTGAATTCGATTTTATTATTTGTTTGGGAACATTAGGGTCCTGTGGGCAACATACTCGTGCTGCCTCCGCATTTATAATTTATCCTATAATTTCTTACAAACTCGAAATCCTTAAGTGTCGTGTGGTGCCAAGGATTAAGGCATATTTCACAAACAAGAAAAATATCAGGATATTGCCTAGCTGTGAAATCAAAGAAATTAACTTGTTAATTCAGTGTTGCAATCTAGTTGGCGTTAATGGAGACGAAACGAAGCCCATCTCTTGGTACATAAATGTGTGCCAAATTATTAAAACGCATTGTTCAATCAAATTTAAAAAAGTTGGGTGGACCGAATTCCGCTCATGTTCAAAGAAATTTGTACTTAACCAACGACATGCAGACTTATAGAATGATTTAATTCAAGAATAGCTTTAATTACGCGCACAACAAATATATTTTTGCTTTAAAATAAAAACCAGTGTTACTCCGTTTTAACCGGCTTACATCTTGTTGCAATATCACTAAAGTCATTGACTTAGCCGAATCATAAATGTCTTTTGTTATATTCTGTATTTGGAGAAAATACGATTGAAAGTGTAGTGTCTGGTTCAATGGAAAGCCCATGTAGTAGAAAAACCGTGTATGATTCTGTATATTTTATGAGTAACTTCTGTATATTTTATGAAAACGATATGCATGTAAGAACCTTTTAAAGGACTGCTTGTATATCTACTTTCATTCAATTTAAGCATACTAATCCAGTATTACTGGCGAAATATTAAACTTACAAATGCTACTATTATTAACAACCTTTAAGTTATTTATTATTGGATTTACCTCCATGATTTTTTCGCCTATTTTTTTTTTTTGGCTGCTCATAAATTCAATCAAATGTTAATGGCATGTACCTTAGATGTTGAAGTTTGGGAGAAATAACACAATTTTATGCAATATTCTCATTTAAAACGGCCGCCATTTTCTTCTACTCTCATGGCGGTCACCCATTCAACAAATTCTCAATAATATTCATTAAGAATGTAATTCCTGAAACTTTCATGCGAATCCTAGCAAATCCGTAGCGTCTGAGTTGATCGAAAGTGCATATTGTCCCATAGCCATGTATAGTTGCTGTTGTAATATAGGAAAATTTAAACCCCCATAATTTTGTTATATACAATTTGATCTTTCTGACATTTGCATATCGAATTTCATTGAATGTAAGGGTGCCCCTACGATTTTATTCAAGAAAATTTGAAATTGATAAATCATACTATTACAAACAAAATTGGGTCAATGTAGACTTCTTACATATTTGTTGTTGTTGTGCTTATAAAGGTACTCATAATTTTTTTCTGATTTTTCGGATGAAAGGTGTGCAATCGCGAACGGGGAGTATGCCTAAATTTCTTGCACTTCCCCTTCTCCTGCCCCCTTCTACACTGATAATGTAATTTTTAGAACGGTTTCGGAGAAAAACTGCTGTGACATACTGACGGACAGACGGGGAGACGAACATAGGTACCGATCTCAATAAGGTTTTCTATCTTAGTACAAAGCCCTAAAAATAAAATGTTAATCTTCTTACTATGTAAAGTATTGATTTATTTAAATATTCAAAATTATATAAAGTTTTCAATAAAACTCAATTTTGTTGAGTTGAGTTTCCATTGTTGACCCTCCGGCAACGGATGCATAAGATATCCTGGGCTAGATTGTTCCCTTTGAAATATTAATTGAACATTTATTTTACTATTTATACATTTGGCTTCATTTTGAATCTTGATAACAATAGCATCCACAAAATGTTGCAGGGTGATCATCTTTGCAACAATTAATTTATCTTGTGGCTCGGATTTAGTCAATTTACATTCTATGGAAGTATATGATTCCATGCATCTAACACAGCGGTGCTGCATGCCGCAGTTAGTAGCCGAGCACCCACATCTTTGGCATCTCAAAGACTGGCTGACTTACCTTACCTGCTGAAGGACAGTTATACATCTGTCATTGGAGATCTGTACCAAAAAGATTGGTAGTAATCTATTTTTAGCAGATGATCCTGCAAAAACCTGGAGATTGATGGATTCATTTTCATTATGATTTTCTCTCAGAAAATTATCTGGGCTCACCTTACAGTCCAGTCCCTTTAGAAAAGTGGTCTGATTCTTTTCCGATTCAGGCATATACGTGAAATGGGGTGAATTCACCTTTACAAGCGCATCTTTTATTGTTGAAGTTGTTGGCAGACTAGCCGTATAGAAATTTAGTAACGAAATTTAACATAAATAAATTGACATTAAAAATATAACTAACAAACTTTTCCTAATGAAAATCAATTTCCAAATACGAAAAGAAAGTTTAGGGTGGCTTGCGTAAACATCAAAGGTACTGTTGCAGACGTTATAAACAAACCGGATAATGGCGTCCACTGGTACTGCGAGACCTGTAGACGTTATTCAAATTCAGGCTACGTTTCTAGGCTCCGCATAGCTAGCTTAACGGTTAAAACTTTATGTGATGAACTTAGTGCTTTGCACAATAAATGTTCGATTGCGTGTAATGAGATTGCTCCCTTGCTCCAGTTTATCTGCGCATCCTCTGAGACGGGCCTTGATACTTGCGATGTGTTACAGCCTTCCGCACCAGATCTTCCTTCATCGGGGGAGAATACTAGAATATTATTAGATACTGCTCCTGCCATAATAACGCGAAGTAAAACGCAAGCTAAACCTGCAACAAAAACAGCGCTAAACTGTTGACCAGCAATGATTCAGAGGTTGTATTTCAATCATCCCCTGGGCTCTCCTCTTTTCGTCGAGGTGCTATATCGAAAAATTGGCCCACTTCACCCAACACTCTTGTAACGGATATTCAACCAACGTCAGTAGCTGATGTTTCTAGTTCCACTCTTAATCTGCCAGCACCACAGAAAGTTCCATCTCTTCATGTCGTGGCGCCGTCTGTCTCAACGAAATTTGGACCTTCAGTAAAGATCATCAGCTGCCACAAACTGACAAAAGACAACATTGAGGGAAGAGCTATAGCTTCTTTTAAGTTTACTGTACGGTCAAGCTGCAGCATAGTTCTTCAACCAGAGTACTGGCCTCCTGGAACACTAATTAAACCGTTCGAGGCAACCAAAAGAAGAAATTTTCGTCGCGTGGTAAGGTCTCTTCTGAAACTTAAACAACTGGTCACCCTACAACTTCTTCAAATATTAATTTGATATTCAAAACACTTCTCGTAGCTTCAATCTTTATTGTCAAAATGTACGTGGCATGCGTACCAAGCTGGAAGCTATTAAAATTGCCTCTTACATTTCCGGCGATGATTTCATTTGTTTAACAGAAACCTGGCTTACTCCTGATATCGCCAGCAGTGAAATTTTTTTACTACATGATGTCTACCGAACTGTTAGAGATCGTTTGATTTGAGGTAAATCAGATGGTGGTGGTGTACTTATTGCGACTCATAAGCCCTTAGACAGGAAACTCTGCTCTGACTTTTCGCCGTTTCTTCCAGTAGAATGCATCACTGTCTTAATCAATATCTCTTGAGCCGTAGGTTTAGTATTGCTTTGCGTGTATATCCCTTGCAATGCTCCTTTCCGCGTATACAACCGTTTTTTCTCTGAATTATCTTCGTATTTCTGTTGCATCAACCCTCTATACAATAATTTAATCTTTGGTGACTTGAACATGCCTTGCCTAAGAGGGGACTCAAGCTCTCATACCCTCTCATCCTTCAATTATCTCTCTATCCTGTTTTCATCTTTTTGATCGCTTTGCTCTCTATAGCAATTAAATATGATCCCAAACGCAAACAATCTACTTCTCGATCTCATCCTTACTACCAATCCTGCCTTCATCTCCTCAATCACAAAATCCCCCTCCAAATATGTAAAACCTGATCCCCATCATCCTCCGCTTGAGGTTCGTTTATCTTTTCTTGCACCTCAGTCCAAACGCACTCCTTTCTCCCCAAGATTTAATTTCCGCAAAGCCAACTATGCAGCCATTCAGCTTGAGCTAGATAATATTGACTGGAATTCAATTCAGCGCTATCAGCTTTCTATGGGAATCTCAGTAGCATAATTGCAATCCATGTACCTATCTGCCGATCCCCTCGGGAAAAGAGCCCCAGCTGGTTTTCCGCTGAAGTCTCAGACGCTCTCTATTTGAAGGACCAGGCGCGCAAAAAACTTCATTATTCCAACTCTAACACTGACCTCACAACAATGACTGCTTCGTAAAGAAGCCAAAAAATCGGTTAAGAACGCAATGCGATCTTATTATTATATGATTGAAACATCACTGCAATCTAATAGTCTTAAGCCCGTTTGGACATACATACATTCTCTGAAAACAACATCCCATATTCCTAATATCTTCTCATGGCGTAATTGCCAAGCTTCTGATGGGCAAGCTATCTGTGACCTTTTCGCTCAATTTTTTTCCTCCACATTTAAGGTTTTGAACCCCACTATGTACTCATCGTGTCCTTCTCCTTCCCCGATTATGCATTCTATCGTGATCTCTCCACCGGAAATTGAAAATGTACTGCTTACCTTTGACATTAATGGTGGTCCGGGTCCTGATGGAATTCCAAATCTGTTCGTTAATTCATTATCTTCTTCATTATCTACCCCACTTTCAATTATTTTCAATATTAGCATTTCTTCCTCCTGCTTTCCTGAGGTCTGGAAGCATGCTAACATCTTTCCGATCCATAACTCCATAGATAGAAGTGAAATCTCTAACTATCGTCCGATTTCTTTGCTGTCTTGTTTTGGCAAGCTCCTTGAGAGAATTGTGCATAACAGAATGTACGATATCAGTATCCTGTTTGCAAATGAATAACATGGCTTCATTAAAGGTCATTTGACAGTAACTAATTTGTTAGAACTTACGAATACCATCTCTCTTGCTTTCGACAAGAGTCAACAAGTCGATGTCATATACACCGATTTTGCTAAAGCCTTTGACAGTGTTGATCATGGCCTTTTGGCTAACAAACTCCGGTCGTTCCGCGTTTCCGACTCTATCCTCTCTTGGATCTTATCTTTCTTATCCCATCGCTCCTGCACCGTTACATGGAATAATTTTTTTTCGTCGGACACATTTAGCACAAAATCTGGTGTTCCTCAAGGATCAATTTTAGGCCCTTTGCTATTCAACCTTTTCATTAATGACCTTCCCCAATGCCTGTCCTCTAATTGTCTTCTTTGCGCTGATGATTTAAAAATTTATCACCCCATAAACTCCAGCAAAGACTGCTTATATCTCTAAAATGATCTTGACGATCTCCGAAATTGGTGTCAAGGTAATTTACTTCCTCTTAGCATTTCTAAATGTTGTCACATGAGATGCACCAACAAAATTCATCCAGTTTTATATGAATACCAGATTGATGGATCGGTGCTCGCACTTGTGGACAAATTTAAAGATTTGGGAGTAGTATTTGACCCAGGTTTGAAATTTAACATCCATGTTTCATGCATAACCACTAGAGCTTCACGTGTTGCTGGCTTTATTTTACGATCCTCTTGCAAGTCTTTTAGCATTTCAACCAGCGTCCATCTATTCGTACTTCTAACCCGGTCAATCCTTGAGTATGCCTCCCAAGTATTGTCTCCTCACTATACCAATCTATCAAATGCTGTTGAAACTGTACAGCGTAAATTCACACGATCTCTTTTCTACAAATATAACCTCCCTTACAGCTCTTACGATGAGCGCTTACAGATCCTAAACATTCCATCACTCAAAAATAGGAGAGAATTCTAAGACCTATACTACTTTTTAGGGTTTTGTACTAAAATACAAAACCCTATTGCAATCACGACCTGTGTCCGTCTGTCCGTCCGTCTGTCCGTCCGTCCGTCTATCCGTCCGTCCGTCTGTATGTCATAGCACTTTTTCTCCGAAACTAAAAAGGCTACAGCCATGAAACTTTGTGAAAAGGTCAGAAGTGGTGACTTCTTGAAAGTTCAAGGGTCAAAAAATTTTTCAAAGGGGTTTAAGGGGGGTCTCCCCATATAGGGAGATGACCCCTCAAAAAAAAATTTCACCATTGGTAGTTGAATAGGGTGTCATTGGAAAGGTCTCAATGAGATCTTTTCAAAACAAGTCTCAAAATTGCCTTACGAGTACCGAAGGGGGCAGGGGAAGGGGAAATGTATGAACTTTTCGCGTACCCCCCTCGCGATTGGACACCTTCCATCCGAAAAATCTGAAAAAAATCATGAATGTAGGCCTTTATGAGTACAACAACAACAAATACATGAAAAGTCGAAATTCACTCAACTTTGTTAGTAATAGTATGATTTATCGATTTTATGTTTTCTTGAATAAAATCTAAACGGTACCCTTAAATTCAATAAAATTTAGCGAACAGATGACTATTTATAAGATTGATCTTTTCTGAAAGTTTCATAAAGATCGAATGGTATTTAACGAAGTTATAGCGATTTGAATTTTCCTGTATTACTATGGAACAATATGCCCTGTATTACTATGGAAACATATGGCTATGGAGCCATATGCGCTTTTTACCGACTTAGACACTACAGCTTTGCTAGGATTTGCATGAAAATTTCAGGAATGATAGGTATCATGAAGATGAGTACATTCAATAGAAATAAGTCGAAGAGGCAGGAGAGAGCTCCTAGCAAAAGGGCTTTGTAACCATTCTAAGATTCGAAAAAACATCTAAAATTTCTAAAAAATTTGAAAAAATTATCAAGGGATATATTTATGGGTATAACTATAACAAATATCTCAGAAGTCAAAATTCTTTCAACTTTGCTAATAATAGTATGATCCTCGAACATGACATGTTTCTTGATTTTATTCGTTACTGGTTACTGCATTTTGTAAGTAGAGTACAAAAACCTTCTGACATGAGCATAGGTCTGTCTACCCAACTTGTTTAAATTATATCACGGTATTCTTTCATCCAACCTTCGTGAAAGGCTTTATATACGTCCCACCTCAAGAATGCGTTCAACTGACATATTCTTTGTGCCCTTTGATTGTACCGATATTCATTTTTATTCATATTTAGTACGCGTATCACGTCGTTACAATGAGCTCCAGCTGGGTCTTCTGCCACATTCCTTAAACGCTTTTAAAAGCATATTGCATAATATTCTGCTTAGCTTCCAATAGTTTAGTAGTATTTTATTTTCTTGTTTTTTTTTCTTAATATAACTTTGTTTATTCGCATGTATCATATTATATCATATTTCA
Source organism: Odontomyia ornata (assembly GCA_963969285.1). Taxonomy (NCBI): domain Eukaryota; kingdom Metazoa; phylum Arthropoda; class Insecta; order Diptera; family Stratiomyidae; genus Odontomyia; species Odontomyia ornata. The sequence goes on from OZ017741.1 coordinate 172,362,416, forward strand.
TTACCTATTTTGTAATTCGGTTCACGGATCTGTATAGTGTAAATAAATAAATAAATAAATAAAAAGTTGCTTTTTTTATGAATGAAAAATTATATTTTTTTTCTTATTTTTTTCTGGCTTTTCCTTAAACAACGATAACAATAATATCTGCCAGTTATAATGGAACAGCATGGATATATAGGTTTATACCTTAATAACAAATCAACTAAAAATCTGTTATTAACATTGTTTTTTATTTTAAGTAGCATAATTGATATACATCTATCATCAACAAAAAAGCTTTCAGAACATTCACATTGAAAACAAAAAAAAAATGCATTACAAAAAAAATACTTCAGCCTCAAAGTAATAATGGAACACTGTTTAAAATTATGCGAAGCTCACTGTTGCTAACTTTATTGTATTTATGAATCTGTGCTGTTAAATTGTGTGATACCCCTAAAAGACTCATTTTACAAGTTTAGTTCATTTTTCTGTTCGGTACAATGGCATCTCGCGGTAAGCAGACATCGATTTAGCAGAGAGAAACCATAATTCGATTATCAAAAGTGGGTATATATGTACGAGTTATTAATGTAATTGTTAATCGAGCACCAACAACTATTTTCAACATCATCTACCGGTACAAAAATACCAGAAACTTCAAAAATAAGTCGAAACCGAGTGGTTGCAAAATTTTTTCGAAGTCAATGAACGTTGGCGACTAACAACTGTTAAGAAAAATAGCAGTGCTCCGAAATTAACATCAGAGGCAGAAGATTATCTTGGGAAAACAGCCGATCCTGAAACAGTTCGAATTGTCCAGTACTATGGATGAGTATCAAGAAAAAGGTCATGCGTAAGCAAGGCCAACATATACAAACGAATGATGTTTGCCAGAAACATGGTTAGCGAAGATTTTTAATTCTTGGAAAAGGTTATATTTACAGATGAAAGTATGTTCAACGTTTTCCGATCAGATGGGCAATCATACTCGAATGTCTGGCGTCAACCTCAAGCAGGTCAACCGATATCCTACAATTAAGCACGGTTTAGGTTCAATAATGGTATGGGGTGCAATATCTGCAGTTGGACCGGGTAATTTGCATACGAGTATAATCGAGGAAAATTTGGACAAAATGTATTACTTGAATCTCTTATGCAAATGTAAAAGAGAGTGTTTGCAAACTTGGGGTAGAAGAAGATTTAACTTTTTATCAGGATAACAACCCGAAGCATAAAACTCATGTTGTGCGCAGTTGGTTGCCATACCATTGTCCTCATGCGCTTCAGATGTGGAGTTATTTGGAAAGAAAATTAAAAAATCATCATATAAAGTATAAAAGAAGAATGGAACAAAATTCTGGCAATCTTTCTGTCGAAAATTGGTGGAGTCGATACCAAATCGCATGAAAGTTGTGATGCAGTAGAAAGGGCTCCCAACCAAATACTACCAGACCTAACCTAATTGCCCATCCGCTCAACCCATACTAGCACTATAAAAAGCCATTCCTTTCAACACATTCTTTAGACACTGAAGATGACTCGAAGTAGGCGGAACGCGTCTGCTCACACAACAAAACAAGGCCCAGCGGCTTTTAAATAAAATATAAATTTTATAAAAATTCAGTTTATTTTTTTCTAACCTTAAATTTTTTATAAATTCATATTGTCTTCCATTACAACTTTGAGGCTGAAGTACTATGCTTTGTTATGTAATGTTGTTTTTTATGTAAATGTTGCCAAAGTTTTTTTGTTGATAGTAAATATATATCAATTATACTATTAAGAGAGTAGTATGTGTGGTATAATGGTTAGAGCATGAACGCCGAAGGTCCTGGGCTCAGATCATATCATAGCTGAGCAGGCACACGGGAGCATGGTACTGACCAAACCAACTTCTGAAAAAATCAAATACAGTCATGAAAATAAGATACTCTAACTATCTCTAAGCGAATGCCCGAGAGGGGCTGTTGTACTATAAAGAAGAAAAGATACTATTCAGCGTAAAAAATAATATAGGTAGCAGATTTTTAGTTAATTTCTTGTTAGGGTATAAACTTATATATTCATGCTCTTCCATTATAACTTTGAGCCACCGTAGATAGTAAAAATGTTTATTTTTCCAAATCGAAGTGATCCCCGCCAAATGAAATGTATTTACACTGTCGTTACTTCCTTTTACGGTATGACTTTCAATACTTTTGACAACATTTTTTTATTTCGATCAAGTTAAAATCATGTGCATAAAATTGTCTTTAAAGTTCAGGGTACAACAAGAAGTCACTTGGTACTAAATGCGGTGAGTGTAGTGGTTGCAGAACGATATACGAGACGTTGAAATTAAGTAATGAGACTGATTATATTGCCGCGCTTGTGGTGAACCTGCGACCTTGAAATTCCCTTTACATTCCCCGGAATCCTTCCTCTCTCCATTGATATATTTATCATCGCTCTAGCTTGTTTAGTTTGCCTGCTGGGTCGTGTTGAGTAGACGTGTGTTGATGGTGCTCGTCACGAAAATGGAGAAGCGAAATCAAGAGCAGCGCGTCGCAATAAAATTTTGCGCCAGATTGGGCCAAACAGCTTCGGAAACGTACGCTAAAACTGTGAAAGTGCATGGTAATAGTGCTCTTACTCGTGCCCAGGTGTTTTGATGGCATAAAGAGCTTAAGGAGGGGCGTGAAAGCGTGGAAGATGATTTGCGTAGCGGAAGACCAGTCGAAGTCTGTAATGATCAGCGTTTAACAGTTCAAATGCTGGCCTCGGAACTGGATATGAACTGTGATACAGTCAGACAAATTTTAACCGACAATTTTGGGATGAAAAAGATGTGCACAAAGATGGTTTCAAACAACCTTTCTGAGGAGCAAAAGCAGCATCGAATGACCGTCGCAGAAGGGATCGCAGTGTTGTAACAGCCGCCTTATTCACCTGATATATCACCTTATGACTTTTTTGTTTCCTAGAACAAAATCGGTGATCAAAGGAACCCATTTTGAGTAGATTACGGACACCCAGGTGGCTGTGACAAGGGTTCTCGCGGACATCCCAATCGAAGCGTTCCAGAAATGTTACGAAGCATGGAAAACGCGCTGGAATCGTTGCATAGCTGACCAAGGAGACTACTTTGAAGAGGATGACAGAGTTATAGAATAATATAGTTTTCATGAAATTAGTCACATTACTTAATTGTTACACCTCGAAACCATAATTTTTAGTGAAATGGCCTCAAACTATGAAGCAATCAAACACACTGAACACTAATCAACTCACTTTCGTATGTGTGCAAAAACATGGATTCTTCTGCATCAATTACAAATTTATACTGAAAATACTGCAAGTATATTAGATATAGTATTCCCTTCTCCAACAAAAAAAAACAGATAAAAATAAAATATTGCATTATATTTTGGACAAAATAGTGCAGAAATCAGAAATCTTGCTGTCACTGGTGAGCTTCGAACCAGGAAACTTCAGATCTTTTACTAGTGATGTTCAAATAATCCCACCATCCAAATTATACTTTCGTTCAGATTTTTAAGGTTTTGTACTAAAATACAAAACCCTTTTGAAATCGGTACCTACGAGGTGTGTTCAAAAAATAATGTTTTGTTTTTTTCAAAAATTATTTATTTATTCATGAATATCTATTTTGTCCCCTTCAAAGTGATCCCCATGAGATATTATACACTTGTGCCAACGGTTTTTCCAATCTTCGAAGCACTTCAAAAAATCATTTTTTTTCATCTTGTTCAGCTCCTCCTTCGATGCCGTCTTTATCTCGTCAAGCGTAGCGTAACGTCGTCCTTTCATGGGCCTCTTCAGTTTAGGAAACAAGAAAAAGTCACAGGGGGCCAGATCTGGGGAATACGGTGGCTGCGGCATCATTAGTGTGTTGTTTTTGGCCAAAAAGTCGCGCACAAGCGCCGATGTGTGAGCAGGGGCGTTATCGTGGTGCAAAAGCCAATTTTTGCTCTCCCACAAATCCGGGCGTTTCTGGCGGATTGCTTCGCGCAAATTGCGCATAACTTGCAGGTAATATTCCTTATTGACCGTTCTTCCCTGTGGCAAGAACTCATGATGCACCACGCCCCTGCAATCGAAGAAAACTGTCAGCAAAACTTTCACATTCGACCGAACTTGGCGCGCTTTTTTCGGTCTTGGTTCATGCGGCAGCTTCCATTGAGATGTTTGAGCTTTGGTTTCCACGTCATAACCATAAACCCACGATTCGTCACCAGTTATGAGCCTCTGGAGCAAATTTGGTTCGTCGCGGACAGAGTTTAACATCTCATTAGCAATGTTCATGCGTTGCTGTTTTTGGTCGCAATTGAGCAATTTTGGTACGAATTTCGCGGCGACCCGTCTCATGCCCAAATCGTTGATAAAAATCGAATGGCACGAGCCAATCGATATGTTTAGGTCCTCGGCAACTTCTCTAACGGTGATTCGACGATTGGCCAATACCATTTTCTCCACTTCATTAATTTTTTCGTCTGTTGTTGAAGTGCTCGGGCGTCCGGCACGCTCTTCGTCGTTCACATCTTCTCGGCCTTCTAAAAACATTTTGTACCACCGATAAACGTTGCTTCGGTCCAAGGTAGCTTCTCCGTATGCCACAGTCAACATTCGGAATGCATCCGCGCACTTAATTTCGTTTTTCACACAAAATTTGATACACGTTCTTTGATCCATTTTTTTGAATAAGTAAAAATCGGACACGATTGAAAACACGTGCAAGTAAAGCAGCTATCACCAATTAAGTGAACATTCAAAATGGCCGAGCTTGTCGGCATAAGTGACAGACATGAGTACCAACATAACGCCACAAAAAAATCGAAATTCGAATATACGTAACCCGCGAAAATTCAAAATTTGCGATACTTTTTGAGCACACCTCGTATGTCCGTACGTCCGTCTGCATCTCACAGTAATTTTTCTCCGAAACCATAGAAGCACAGCCATGAAACTTTTTGGAAAGGTCGGAGGTTATAACTTCTAAAGTGTTTTGGGGTGAAAAGGGGATCCCCCATATGGAGGAGTGATCATTAAAAACATTTTTTTTCATCAAAGGTGGTCAAGTAGGATGTCATATGAAAGGCTTCATTGAGATCTTGTCAAAGCAGATCTTAATACTACTTACCAGTGTCGAGGAGAGCTGTAGGAGGGAAAGTGCACAAAATTTAGGCGTACCTATCCCCCCTTCTTGCGATTGGACAGCTTTTGTCCGAAAAATCTAAAAAAATCAGGAGTGTAGACCTTCATAAGCACAATAACACCAAATACGTGAGAAGTCAAAATTCACTCAACTTTGTTAGTATAATAAAATGATTTGTCGGTTTTACACTTCTTCAAATAAAATTTTAAGAACACCCTCAATTTCAATGAAATTCTATGTGTACATGTCAATTTATAAGTTTAATCATTACTGAGAATTTCAGAAAGATCGTCTTTAATAAAGTTATGGGAATTTAAATTTTCCTGTATTACAGCAGCAACTATACATGGCTTTGGGAAAGTATTCACTTTTAATCAACTCAGACACTACGGGATTGCTAGGAATTGCATAAACGTTTCAGGAACAATATGTATAATGAATATATTTGAGAATTTGTTCAACGGATGACATCCATTATTGTAAAACAAAATGGCAGCGGCTTTAAATATGAGTATTATATAAAATTATGTTATATTTCCCGAGCCATCATTTAAGATACACGCTATTAGCATTTGATTGAATTTATAAATGAATAGCTGAAGATGAGCAGCAAAAAATTATAGATGAAAAGATCATGGAGGTAGATCCAATGGGCAATAACTTAAGGTTGAAGTTCGTCGAACTTTGCTACTAATCGTCAGTGAAACTGTATTAGTGTGATTTAATTAAATGAAAGCAGATATTTAAAAAGTCCATTCTAAGGATCTTATATTCTGTAAGTTTCAATAGAATATACAGAAGTTAATGCCGTTTGTATTTCCTCCGACTACAACAAACATATATGGTTTTTCTACTACATGGGCTTTCCATCGAATCAGACACTATCCTTTTGATTATATTTTCTCCAAATATATAATATAACAAAAAGACATTTAAGATTCGGCTCAATCAATAATTTTGGCATTATTGCAACCAAATGTTGACCAGTCAAAATGCAGTAACACTGGGTTTTCTTTTAAAGCAAAAATATATTTGTTGTGCATGTCATTTTAGTTTTTCTTGAATTGAATCCTTCTATATGTCTGCATATCGTAGTTTAAGTACAAAACCCTTCTGACATGAACATAGTTCCATCCATCATACTTGTTTCAATATATACCTGCAAAAAAAATTTTTAAAATAAAACTCATATATTTGTATTGCGATTATGGGTTTTTTTAGAAGCTTATTTTTAATTCTATGTTCTATCAGGATATGACGATGGAGAATGCAATTACAGCTGAAATCACTAGTTCTTTCTGAATCAACTCAGTACCCATTGTGAGCCAAGTGTCTATCTTAATTTCTTTGCTAATTATTGACGTCTTTGTACCAAAATACGAGTAATTTGAAAGTCGATTTATTGGCAAATCAGACTATCAATGATCGCAACTCAAAAATGTTATTCCTAAATAATTTGAAATTAACTTTGCGCTTTTGTCTGTAATAAATATGTAGTGATGCACCTGATCTTCTACTGCTTTTGCACTTCAGTGTCGTGTGGCTTTTACTGTACTGCGTACAAAGTGTGCTTTGTAAAATCTCTTGATCTGAAAGGCAGTGCTTTTGCCTTTCGTCTTCATAATTACTGTTTTTATATATTTTGAATAGAAGTCAAGCTTTCTAGACACTTCATGAGCTTATAATTCTTCTAGGTCCACCAGGACCACCCGGACCACCAGGGCCTCCAGGACATGGTACTAAATCAGATCATCACGAGGGCTCACATTCATCAGGTATGAGAATCGTGCCAGGAGCTGTGACATTCCAAAATACAGAAGCAATGACTAAGGTGAGTACTGGTCCCATCGAGAAAACAATTTCAACTTCGTATAATTTAATATTGAATACATCAAAAAGTGGTCCATTAAAAGGACTAAGTTCAAAGTAGATAGCGTTTGTGTTTTCGCATAGTGCAATAAAATAGAATCACATCGTTTTTTAAAAACTTGTGTGTGCTGAAGAAATATTGATTCAAATTATAATTTGATCTCATTCTTTCTCCTTTTCAATACTTATGATAAAGTTTCCATTATATTAAAAAAAAACAAATTTTACATTCTACATAAATGAAAATAATTTCCCGGAAGTGATTTTAACCTTGTAGCAATAATTGAGTTTGTTATCAAAAAGCAAATGAACAACGTTTAAAAAGCTGCAGTATCCCGAAAGTTAATGATTGGATTATCTCGAAAGCAATTTTGGTAGGCACTCATTACTATACGCTGTGTATTGTTTGATCACACGTTGAGTGCTATTAAAATTTTGTAGTAACAATCAAGCATTAAGGCAAACTTTAAGGCATAAAATTTGACTTTAACTCATATTGAAAATTCCATAATTTTCGATTTGAAGCAAATGCATAGATTATTTAATAAGTATTCCTACCACTCGAAGACCTTGAGAAGTGTCATTAATATCTGCTGTTTTATATTATCTACTTTATTCCTTACAAAGCATGTATCGATTTCATTTCATCCCCCTTTCAGATGTCAGCGCTGAGTCCTGTCGGCACAATAGCGTACATAATTGAAGAGGAAGCATTGTTGGTGCGAGTCAACAAAGGATGGCAGTATATCGCAGTAAGTATTAATTAACTCACTCAAGTTTGCTTGCCATCTTCATTTGCTTTACTCCTTTGAGTCTGCCTTCAGGGCTAAATACTCTTGTCCTCTCAAGTCATTCGCCATCTCCTCACTCATTCATTAATTCGACGGAAAATCTACTTAAGGTAGAGAAGCGTCCAAGCTAGCATCCTTTTCTTCGAGCACAAAGACCATAGTGATAGGTTGCCCGTCTGGAGTCCAGTAAATTTATTTCATGGAATATAACGCTCAATTTTCATGATGCCAACCATAGCCGCAACTAAGACCCACACCCTCTTTTTTTACCGTAACCACACAAGTAAACCCATGTAACGAACATCACTTTCATTGCCGGTGGCAACATATAAAAAAATCGTGGCAGCATTCTAATCCTTGGTTACTGAAGATGATGTATTAAAGATGCGGAAGAGCTAGACAGCTAAACAAGCATTCAGGAAGGAATGAATAAGTGAAAGAATGATTTTTCCAGTGAAATTGAGTGAAGAGAAAGGAATACGTATAAGACGCCTTAAAGTCGTCAAGGCATCACCTTAGGGATGTGCTGGTGAGATCTTTGGTTTGAAGCTGTGACGGAGGATAAGATAAGAAAGGAAGGAAAGGTACCCCGAGCTGACACGTTGTATTATCGGTACGAGTAAGTTTTTCTCTAGGGAGAATCTTGCAGATGTGGCAAACTTGCACAAATTCCAATGGAAAATGGATTTTCACGATTTATCTGATTTGATCCGAGTATTCTAGTTTCTCCGGACTTTTTTTGACACAATTGTGTATTTGGTTGTGAAATAAGTACATTCAAAATGCATGAATGGGAGTTTGCATTACTGTAGGACCAACGCAAAGTAATATTTTATCTTTTTAAAAATAGTCATAGCACAATAAGTTTGGGGAGCTCTCTTAGCTACGACAATTTTCAAATTAAGCTGTTTACTGAAAAAAGGAAAACACAACTGGTACAATCGCGCTGAAACAAATGAGTTTTCGTGCACTATTTATTTACAGCCTATAGACTTTATCTCTCTTGCAGTGGTTAGGATATCTGAACATCAATTTTACACAAATGGTTAGGCAAAGATTTGACCACTTGCGACTTCATTTCGTAATTATCTGGTCCAATATTTTTCTATGTGACTTAAAAAATTCTCATTGATTTTTCGAGAAGTGTAAGTGAGTGCAAATTTAAGGTAGCAATTATTTGACTACGGTTTTTTAAAAATAATGTTTCTATACAAAAAGTGAAACTAGAAATATATCCTGTGCATTGGCTTACAATTGAGCAGCTTTAATAATTATTGGCAATATATAAAATAAATATTTTTGAATTTATTAATTCTTCTCAACTCGCCTAGCAAAGAGTTGCAGCTCGATTCCGTACAGACTTGTAATCATTATTTCACCTCTTCAAGCCAATTTTATTATTGTTGCAAGCTCTATTTGGTACATTCTTCAAGATTTATCATTATTACCTAAGACTATTGAGCAAATCAGGGTAACGGCTGAGAAGGCTGCTGTGGGCGTATTGGATCTGAGTCGACTTATGGTCTACGTAAAGGGAGCCATCCAATCAAGAAGACGCCTCTTAATGAGTGATGTAGGGCCAGTCCTACTGTACGGAGTAGAATTATGGGGCAATGCTCTCAGTAATGATGCGTACCGAAAACGCTTGGTACACGTGCAGAGAAAAGAAGCACTGAGGGTTGCATCGTCATGTTCGACAGTTCCTGATTCAGCAGTGAGAGTTATTGCAGGCGTGATACCTGTTGCCCTTCATACTAAAGAGCACCACGCTACTTACTTACGTTGAAGCGAGGACGGGTGTTCTCAGTCTTACCTGCACAAGGATGGTAAGTCATGATCCCCCGATTTTCAGTTTTCCTAAGGAGAGGAAGGCTATGCCTGCCACACTTTTTCTGCATGCAATAAATGGAACAGGCTGCGACAAGACCTCTACGGAGAGACGGGAGAGTTCACTCCAGATAGTATCGTTACGGTGATGCTAAGATCGGTTGACAAATGGAACCACATGGCACAGTATGTTTGGGCAGTCCTAAAAGATCAAAGAGACTGACAGCAGTCAGGGTTGCAAGATCGCTCGTCTTGTAATTCCTCCTCCTTTCTCCCCTTTTGCAAGAGGAGGAATTATCTAGCTTGAAAGCACATCACGGTGTTACAAAACTAGACCTACCCGGAAGTAATGTATCAAATGGCTCCATGCGAAGTTCTTGTCAGTCACTTGTGACGTGGAAGCCCTACACTCAGAGCATGAATGGCATTCAACTCCAAACCACAAAAAAGGCTTATCATTAGGTCAATCTTTAGATATACATTAATGCTAATTTCTTCACTTTCTTCTTTAGTAATCCGCATTTAAGTTTTATCAAAATGCTGGGAGTTCAACATAGACGTACACCAAATTGTCGTTGACTTCAAGCAAGCAAATGACAGTATTGATCGTAACGTACGAGTACTGTATCAAATAATGCTTTGCTTTGGCATCCCAGCCAAATGAGTCCGTCTTACCAAAATGACAATGATGTTGACGACCTCCAAAGTCCGCATCAATAACCAACTCACCGATGCCTTTGACCCAAATATTGGACTAAAGCAGGGAGATTGACTGACCCCATTGCTATGCAATTTGGCTCTGGAGTACGTCATACGGAAGCTACCTGTCGATAGGCGAGGTACATTACTATAAAAGTCGAGCCAAGTAGTAGCCTATGTGGACGACATCATCATTCTGTCACTCCACAGTGAAGCAAAACTAGTAGGGGTACAAATCAATGAAAATACAACAAAGCTCATGACGCCGTCAAGGAAAAATACATCAAATACACAAAATATCACAGTTAGCGGATAAAGTATCAAAAATAATGGTGAATTTGTGTATTTAGGTGCCAAAATAATGAAAACGGGTAATGAAAGAGACGAAATACGCCGAAAAATACAGCTCGTAAATAAAATATTTTATTCTGTTTTGTCAATCTTGGAGGCCAGCTGCATACACAGGAACACAAAGCTCCAAGTACACAAATCTGGGTTAAGACCAGTGTTATGCTATGGGTGTGAAACGTAGACCATAACCCAAGCATCCGCAAATATATTGAACGCCTTTGAGCGACGGGTCCTGAGGCGAATGATTGGAGCGAAGCTTGACGGGGACCAATGGCGAATTCGATACAGCCATGAGCTGTATGAAATTTTTGGAGAACCGGAGGTCTCAACGATTGTAAGACAGCGGAAGCTGCAATGGGCTGGACACATGAATCGTATGGATGAACAACGGATACCCAAGAAGGTATTCGCTGGCAGAACTGAAGGCCGGAGATCAGTGGCGAAACCGAGGAAACGCTGGTCTGACTCGATCGACGGAGACAGTTCATCGCTGCTTGGGTTTCGGAATTGGATGATGCGGTCAACGGACCGAGACAACTGGAGGCGCTGTTTGCAGGAAGCGAAGGCCCGAAAGGGGCTGTAGTGCTAAGAAGAAGATGAAGATGTATATATATATAATTGCAAGTCCACATAATTCCACATAATTCTGCGATCTTCTATCGCAATGTTGCCGCAACCGTCAATAACATCATGATCAATAAACGAATGTTCTCAAAAGCACACGAATGGACCAAGTAGATCCATGATCGGCATCTGAAAGTGATGTCACTGCGGCCATTCAGAATTGCTCGGATATTCCTGGTAGCTCTCGTCAGAACATTCGCCAATGCACGAGAAATGAATTGCATGAGTAGAGACCCTATATAAAGCCGAGCTGAATGAATGGGGGAATAGTTAAACCACGATAATTGAAACTGCGATAGTGTGGAGTGCGAATTAAAGGCGATATTGATTGATAGTGGAGATATATATATGCATATATATATATATATATATATATATATATATATATATATATATATATATATATATATATATCTTCTTCTGTCATTTCCTGAAGTGCGTAGACGTATTCTTTTTGCTGTGCATTATATTTGATTATTCAATCAATATTCTCTTTGCGTTTATACTTTGTAGATAGCAGTTTGTAACCGGGTGCTATTCTGCTCATTTTTATATTAAAAGTGGCGCATTGTGACAGTGAATTTATCTTTTATTGAAACATTTTGTTTACTTGTGTTGCGACGTTCACTTCCACTTCATTCTACAAAGTGTCTTGGCCTTCCGACGTAAATAAAACAATCGGAGTTTAGTGGCATACTCGTATTAACTTGAATCTTATTTAGCTATATCAATCGGTAGTGAAATTGCCCTGTGCACCTAAAGTGATGTGTTAATCTCTTTGGTGCAATTTAGGTTTTTAAATGATAATCTATTCCTAAGTGAAATGTTTTAATATACTAACATTAATAAAAACAAAGAGTGTAGTGACATCTTTGTGTTAACGGAAATCTTATTTAGTCGTGAGCTTAACCTTTCCAATATTTTTTCTCATCTGTTATATAGTATAACCCATATTTATCGAAGACACAAACCATCAACGCTTTTATCTTGATAAGAAACATTATACTGCAGACACAATTCATGTGTTTCATGTAGTGCTCTATATTATTTTATATTTTAAATTTTTAAAAATATTGTCAAATCGTGAAAACTTGATCCTCTTAAAATCATTCCTTCTTAATATTTGGACTAAAATCAAATAAACTATATTGATACTCAATTATAAATTATAATTATATAAGCCATTTTGCGATCTACTGATACATTAAAATGTCCCTCTGTGCTTCCTCTTCTTGTGCGGGCAAATACAACAAAACCATATTAGTAACCTGCTATGGGATTCGTGGATTGACAGTCTACGCAAAGTGTGCAGGTCTTACCGGTCCTATAGCAGACAGTATTATGCGTAGGGATTCTGGCGTTTACTGGCACTGCAAATCTTGTAGAAAACACAGCACCTCCAGCTATGTGACCAGATTGCGTGTTGCTAAGAGTACCCTTTTTGTTGATATAGGGAGCTTAAAAAACAAGATCGAACACGCACAATTAAAAATGCAGGAATTTTCAACCTACACTGACAATGAGCAACCAACCACACCTCCGATGACTTCTGAGTATAACAACATTCTTACTTCAATGGCAGTTAGCCCCCTCCGTCCTCTGACGCGTAGCATGGTGAGCCAACAGCAGCAAAATCCTAGCTCAAATCTGCTAAGACTTCAATGTCAACCTCAACTGGAGCACTTTAGTCCTCATCAGTCTCGTCAACTTCTTGATGGAACCCCGGTAGAACAGCAACCTCAGCATGAAGAGTACCATCAACAGCAGCAGGCCCAGATGCAGGGAGAAAAGAATTGCCAGCAATCTGATAAACAGATACATCAGCAACCCTCCTCTCTAGAGAGTGGCACAAAGATAGCCGTATTACCTCAAACTCCTCTGGTAAGTGTATCATCAGATAGCATCTTGCAAACTGTGTCGCCACTCCTTCAGGTGTTCATATCAAGACTTGCTTATGCAACCTCAGAGGATAATGTTAAACAATATGTTACGTCCAAACTTGGACACGTCCCGAAAATATTCCAATGCACCAAGCTAACGAAGGATAATCTTTCGGATCAAATTATTGGATCCTTCAAGCTAACGGTACCTGCAGAGCTTTCGGATATAATCAAACCTGAGTTCTGGCCAGAAGAAACGCTTGTAAAAGCATTCAGCAAACGACCTAGACCTCGTAGCTTTCGACCCAGCGAGCGGCCGCAACAGTAGTAACTTCACTTCAAGCAATTGTATTCCGTGTTATTATCAAAATGTCCATGGCTTAAGGACCAAGACAAATGAATTCCGATTATCTTCAACTGTTTTTTCAGATAAAATTATATGTTTGACAGAAACGTGGCTTACGAGTGAATTCTTAGACAATGAAATTTCACCCAATCATTTTGTCTTCCGCAAAGATCGCGATCGTGAGGCAAGCGGTAAACACGATAGCGGAGGCGTTTTGGTAGGCGTTCATAAATCTCTCAGCTGTTCACTGTCCGCTGGCCTCTTAATCTCGCCTCCTGTGGAATGTGTTGCTGTGCGTGTTTGTTTTGCCCCTTACAATAGTTTAGTCGTCTGTGCAGTTTATATTTATTAATATTTATGAGCAGTTCTTTTCTGAATTGTTGAACTGCATTGACATTGATCTTCCTACGTCTTATTTCCTAGCTTGTGGCGATTTCAATTTTTCGAATGTCGGTTGGGATGAATCATTTTCATCAGTTCTCTCCAGTGGTAGTTTGTCCTTTGCTCTATCTTCTTTCCTTACTCTTTCCTCATTCTCTCAGTTCAATAGTGTTCCCAATAACAATAATAAAGTTCTCAATCTAATTTTATCCAATCTTCCTTCATCTTCATTTGGCTTAATTCCTTCTGTCTCACCTTATGTGAAACTAGATCTTCACCATCCACCTCTCTCTTTTCAACTCACTATGAGCATTAGTTCCTCTTGCAAAAAAGCACCGCCGATTCGGTACAACTTTTTTAAGGCTAACTACTCTGAAATCGAGCAGGAAATCAATTCGAAGAACTGGTACTCACTGCTTAGGAATTTAGATGCAAATGAAGCACTCTGTAAATTCAATACCATTCTAGCTGAAATCATAGATAAGTATACGCCTAGCTACCGACCGAAAAAAGTCAGCGATGTTCCGTGGTTGAACTCTGACTTGGCATCTGCTCTTAAAGCGAAAGAGATCGCTCGGAAGAAGTTCCTGAAATCGCGCCTGCATAGTGATTTAGGAGCATATAAGGAGTGTCGTATACAGCTAAAAAAATCGCTCATATTATTCAAAAAGCTATATGGAGCACTTAGAAAACTCTCTAAATGCTAACCAAACCAAGCCTTTTTGGTCCTACATCCGCTCTCTCAAAAATTCTCGAGCTATGCCCGTGCATATGCGCTATCAACACCTTTCTTCCTCCTCTCAACAAGGCTCTTGGGATCTCTTCGCTAATCATTTCTCATCCTTTTTCTCTCCCTCAACTCTCATTCCCTCTTTTAATCCTCATGCAGCTTTGCCTCCCTCATTTATTACTTCTAATGTCTTAACCATCACTCCATTGGAAGTGGAGTTAATCATGCATAATCTTGATGCAAGCATCTGTTGTAGACCAGATGGCATCCCGAATATCTTCGCCAAATCCTTGTCCTCTTCGCTATGTGTTCCCCTTTCCATCATCTTCAATATCAGTCTTTACAATACCACTTTCCCTGCAGAATGGAAAAATGCTTTTATTTTTCCTATTTTTAAAGCTGGAGATATTAGTTGTGTCTCAAATTACAGACCAATCGCGCTCCTCTTGTGTTTTAGTAAGATACTTGAGCGTGTGGTATACAACCGAGTTTATCCTTTAGTCCTTCCTCTATTAGCCAACGAACAACATGTTTTCATCAAAGGCAGATCGACTCTGACCAACCTACTGTCGTTGCATCAGCTTTAGATAAGCAAAAACAGGTCGATGTTATTTATACAGATTTCTCTAAAGCTTTCGATTCTGTTGATCACAATCTCCTCCTCTTAAAGCTCAGAAGCTTTCATCTACCAGATTATATAATATCCTGGGTTTCTTCCTACGTCTCCAATCGTTCGTGTGTTGTTACAGTCAAATCCTGCCTTTCATCTCCCTTTGAGCTGAAGTCTGGTGTTCCGCAAGGCTCAATCTTGGGCCCTCTTCTGTTTTTGCTGTTCATTAATGATCTCCTATTGACCCTATCCTCCCCTTGTCTATTATATGCTGATGATCTTAAAATATTCAGAGTAATCGAAAGTTTCGAAGACTGCGACATACTGCAAAAAGATCTTTCTTCTTTGGCTCTGTGGTGCAGCTCCAACTCTCTTAATCTGAATATTTCTAAGTGTCACCAAATGACTTATACGTACAAAAAGACTCCTCTGTTATTCCGCTATTCCATTCTTTGTGAGACCTTAGAAAGTGTCTCAAGTTTTAAAGATCTGGGCGTAGTGTTCGATGTTAAACTGAAATTCGAACAACACGTTATGATGGTAGTCTCAAAAGCCTCCCGCCTCGCTGGATTTATTCTAAGATCATTTAAATCCTTTCACCATGTTTTGACCTCGGTCAAACTCTTTGTTTCCCTAGTTCGAAGTATACTTGAATACTGCTCCCAAGTATGGAATCCACATAACAAATATTTGATTGATGCTGTTGAGTCTGTCCGACGAAGATTCACCCGAATATTATACAAGGTGGGCCAGAAAGGCGTACGATTTTAAAAACACTCTTGCGTTTGAAGCTTTAGAGAGGGGACTGCGCGGGTGGTGGGGTTAAGTAGCTCGGTTCTCGGAAATTTAGTCGCGATGGATCACTTCACCGGAGCGCGACGTGCATTCTGCGTTAAACATTATTAAAAATCACAATTCGTGCGCTATTGTTCGGCGTTTATTTCGGCATGGGTTTGGATTACATGACCTAAATCAGTGTCCGAAAGAAAGTGTGATTTGATCGTGGGTCAGAAAGTTCGAAGAGGCTGGTTCAACTCTCAAACAGAAGCCTACAGGACGCCCAATGTCAACAAGAACGGAATTATCGGACCCTACTTCTTCGAAAAAACAAGGCCAATCTATCACTGTAAATTCTGACCGATACATAGCCATGTTAAGGGATTTTTTCTTTCCACAACTGCAACAATTTGAAGCCTGTAATCGTGCGACATGGTTTCAACAAGATGGCGCGACATGCTATACAGCTAATGCCTCTTTGGCGGTCGTATACGAGATGTTTGCTGGGAAACTGATATCGCGCCGAGGTGACATTGCATGGCCTCCTAGAAGTCCAGATCTGACGCCACCGGACTTTTTTTTGTGGGGATACCTAAAAAGTAGAGTCTACACCAATAACCCAGCCACGATTAACCAGTTGAAGACCAATATCCGGGAAGAAATGGCAGCTATTCCCCGTGCAATGTGCCAGCGAGTTTTTACCAATTTGAGGGTCAGATTCGAAGAATGTTTGCAGCGGGATGGTGCACACCTGGATGACGTTATTTTTAAGAAATGAATTTCCCAGATGTCAATTTTTGTAGAAATAAAAATTTGTATGTGAATTGTACTCAGTTTTTTTTAATGATTTTTTCAAATTCGCAATTCTTTCTGGCCCACCCTGTACTACAAATTCTCTATGGTCTATAGCCCATACAGTGAACGCCTTAGAACCTTTAATCTTCCGTCTTTAGAAAAACGTAGGTCCTTTCTTGATGAGTGTCTTCTTTTTAAGCTCCACAACAAACTTCTTCCTGACGATCTCTGCAATTTAATATCTCCCATTAATCCGGTTCGCACAAATCGTCTCCAACTTGTTTTTAATGTTCCCTTCGCACGTACGAATGCTTACTATTTCTCAACGCTTGTACGCCTACCACGTGTTCATAATGATGCATCTTGGTCCTTTGCCATAGTCATTTTTTGTTTTTAAATATATATTAAGAGATATACTTGAATTACCTAATAATTAGTTTATCTTGATTAGCGACTTAGCTTGAATTTTGAATTTATTGTGAATTACGGAATTTAACTTACTTCTAATTATATAATAATACTATTTTTTATTTGCTTTCCTTCTTTTTCTGTCGCATATTATCAGTAACTGGATGTCTATGTACTCTGTTGATATTGATGTAAATAAATAAATATATATATATATATATATATATATATATATATATATATATATATATATATATATAATATATATATATATATATATATATATATATATATATATATATATGTATATGCAGGGTGCGTACGATTTTTGAGGAAAACTTGAGAGTAAAATTAATTAGCTTATATTTTTAACAAAATTTAATGAAGTTTCAGGAACTTTTCATACAAAGTTAAATTAATATATAGCTATAAAGTAATTAATAAAATCGCCATTAGCAGCAATAACCTCTTCGATCCGGGTACGGAAACGATTACATGCCCGAATCAAATGCTCCTTGTTCATATTGACCATAACGGCATTAATAGCAGTCTTCAGCGAAGAAGTGGTATTATGAGAACGCTTATTGGTCTCACGCTCAACTACGCCCCATACATAATATACGTAGTAATCCAAAGGATTTAGGTCTGGGGAGCTAGGTGGCCATATGCTCGGTGTTATGTGAGAATGAAAATTTTCGTCCATCCAATCTTGTGTCGCCATCGCTTTATGTGAAGGAGCAGAGTCTTGTTGAAAAACGTATGGTCTGCGTCCGCTAACATTGTCTATCCTGGGTTTCACTACCGTCTCCAAAACCCCGATGTATGTAGCAGAGCTCAGTCAAAATCCTAGAGTAAAATAGTGTGATGGCATAACATGTCCTTCGTTGCTGACAACCCCTAAAACTATAACAGTGGCTAGAAATTTTGTGTATATAACAACAGAAACCTCCGTAGGATTTGAACATAGCCATCTGTCATTTTTGCGATTGGTCTTTTGATCTTGGTCAAAATTTTTTTCGTCGGAAAAAACCATAAAATTTTGGGCACCTCAGGGTGTTTGATTTTGTTTAAAAGACGTTTTGATCAGAGAACTCTCTGTTCCCGTATTCGTTCCGACATGAACTGTCCTCTGCGCATCACGTAAGACTTATACGGAAGGTCTTCGCATCCAACTCTACGAATAAGGCGCTCAAAAACACGAAGCTCACTCGCAAGGACCTAAATTGATTTTGAAGGGCCCTCGTCTATGATCGCTTGCACTTGCTCTAAAAATTCTGCAGATTAGACAGTGTCAGATTGTTGTTGGTGCTTTTTGCGTTTTGCAACCAACTCTGTATCGCCTCCTGATGCTTCCGATTCACGGCGAACCTTATGCATGAATGAACGATCGCAATTAAGAAAATTAGAGATCTCTAAATTTGTATGGTTCGCAAATATAGCGACGATGACAGCATGTCTTTTCATTTCTTGAGTGATGTTGTAGTCCGCCATTTCTTATCTGAAAAGGAAAAAAATTCTAGTCACATTTATGCATGTCCTCAAATACCGTACGCACTCTGTATATATATATATATATATATATATATATATATATATATATATATATATATATATATATTGTTACATGTACAAATAATTACATGTACAAATAATTCTGCGAGCTGCTATCGCAATTGTTTTCATAATCAACGTCAACAAATGAATTTACTCGAACCCACGAGAACCCAACAAGCATGATCAACATCTGCAAGTGACGTCACTCCATTCATTAATTTGCTCGAATCTACCAGGTACCTCCCGGTAGAACATTCGATAATGTACGAGAAATGGGTGAATAAGTAGAGACCCTATATAAAGGCGAGCTGAATGAATGGGGGAATCATTCATTCGACCGCGATAAGAACTGCGATTGTGTGTGGGAAGCGATATTATTCGAGTAGTAGAAAAGTTATTTTCGTAATAGTGAAGTGATTTAGAAGACAATTGCGATAAGAAATTTATGGACAAGTGTTAGAATTTTAAATAGTGAAAATTAAAGTTAGAGAAAGTGTTAAATTGATCATTGTGCACTCTTGTAATTAAATAAACTCTTTTAATTTAATTTAAAAGACATTGCGTTTTCACTTTCCCGGAACATTTAAATTATTGGCCGCGAACCGAAAACACGCGACAATGGTGTCAGAAGTGGGATAGAAAAATTTTGAAAGTGAATATTTGAACATTTTTATAGTGCACAATAGGAAAATTTAAAGAAACATTAAAAATGCCACGATGCTTAAACTTAAAAATTAATGAATTGACCATGTCGGAGCTTAAGGAAGAGTTGGAACAGCGAAACCTGGCTACGCAAGGTACAAAGGCCACACTGATTGCACGCTTGCGTGACGCAATTGAATCGGAAGGCGCGTATCTGGATTCGGGTGAGCCCTCAGATGCAGAAAAAAGCGCAGAAGGTGGTGAAGCAGAAACAAAAAAACAAAGGAGCCAGAAAATGCGCTGATGCAAATGTTAATGCTGATGCAGCAAGAGCAGCGACAACAGTCATCCAATTAAACTGCGAAGCTCAATGAACAGTCGTCCAATTTAACCACGAAGCTAGATGAGCAATCAGCGAAGTTAAATGAACAAACAACGAAGCTAAATGAACAATCAGCGAATTTAGACCAACAAGCAATCGAAATCAAAGCAGACATCACACAGAAGCTGGAGAAACAGTCAACCGAAATAAAAGCAAAGCTCGGTAGTCTCAACAAACAAATCAAAGAGGTCGAGGAAAAGGTTTACCAGGTCGAGGAAAAGGTCAGCCAGGTCGAGGAGAGAATCAACAATGAGATGGAAAACATGAAAAAGGAATTGGAAGCAGCGAAGGCAGTAGTAACCACTTCACCAACCCCGCTTATAACCGCAGCGCAAAGCACATCCAGAAATGTGCAAGCACCAATATTCGATGGGCAAACGGTCTGGAGTATTTACAAAATCCAGTTTGAAGCAGCCGCTAGGATAAATCACTGGAATGAGCAGGAACGAGCAACTGCGTTAATTCTTGCTCTAAGAGGCCCAGCTGCCGAGCTTTTGCAGACTATCCCCGTTGAGCTGCATTCAAACCCGGCTGCTATAATGAATGCGCTGGACATGCGTTATGGAGACGATCATCTGAAGCAGATTTACCGGGCACAGCTACGACATCGGATGCAGAAGTCTGGCGAAACCTTGCAGCAGCTAGCACAAGACATTGAGCGACTGACACTTTTGGCTTACCCAGCGTACGACCCAGAACATCGAGATGGCGTAGCAGCAGAAGCATTCACCAGCGCCTTGAGGGACAAAGAATTGCAACAAGCCGTGCAGTTAGCTCAAAAGCAAACAGTCAAGGAGGCATTGGCTTATAGTTTAAATTTTGAGGCAGCCAAAAATGTGACCCGTACCACTGCCCGGGTTCATGAGGTAGTGGCAGATAATTGCAGGTGTGAGCGCGTGGGGATTGAGCGAGTGCTGCAGGTGAATGGTGCGCCTAGATGCTGGAATTGCGGGAAAAAAGGGCACCTGCAACGAGACTGCAAGAAGGGAAGAAGGCCGAGCTATTGTCTAGGGTGGTGGAGATCCAGACCGTGTCAGGAGCCTAGAATGGAGGCCCATCAAACTGCAAGGGCCAACTTTATGGGGCGAACGTTGGCTAGGAGTATCGACATCCCCAGCACCGTGCCAAGGCAACATCGTGGAGAAGCAGACAGATGCCTTCCTGGTAAAGTTGATGAAGAACATTGCACCATAATAAACGACACTAGTGCAACCCGATCGACGATCCGACCAGACCTAGTGAGGCCCCAACTGCTTCACAAGGGCAGAGTTCATGGAAATGCTGACGCCCTATCTCGTCATCCATGTCCAGCTAACTGCAAGCATTGCCGGCGGATTGAGGAAAAGGAGCCGCCCGTTGATCTGCGAGTGATAACGGCCGAATTCGATGAAGGTTGGTCATCGGAGGAGATTCGAAATGCCCAGTTAGCCGATGAAGACATCGGACCATTGCTCGTATGGAAGGAGACGACTGGGCGACCTGAGTGGAAAGACGTTTCAATGCATGGCGCAACCCTGAAAAGCTATTGGGCACAATGGAACTCCCTTCAGGTGGAGGGTGGCGTACTCAAGCGAAAATGGGAAACGACGGATGGTAGTTCCTATAAGATGCAAACTATACTTCCCAAAAGCCGAATCCACGATGTGGTTAAGGAAATGCATGAAGGATCCTCGGGAGGCCACCTTGGTGTTAACAAGACCTTAGCGAAATTGCGGGAGCGGTTCTACTGGCTCCACGCTCGAGAAGACGTAGAGGACTGGTGTCGCAGATGCACAAATTGCGCTTCCGTCAAAGGCCCAAAGCGACGACTGAGAGGACAAATGCAAACCTATAACGTAGGCGTGCCATTCGAAAGGATTGCTGTTGACATCGCAGGACCCTTTCCTGAATCCGATTGGGGAAATCGATACACGCTGGTTGTAGCCGATTATTTCAGCAAGTGGCTCGAGGTCTACCCCATTCCCAACCAGGAAGCAACTACCGTAGCTGAACAGCTAGTGTTAAATTGGGTCAGTAGGTACGGTGTACCTTGCGAATTACATTCAGATCAAGGCCGAAACTTTGAGTCACTAGTTTTTGGCAAAATGCGTGAACTACTGGGAATACGGAAAACGAGGACAACACCGCTGCATCCCCCAATCCGAAGGAATGGTCGAACGGTTCAACGGCACCCTCAATAAACATCTGGCCAAGATGGTTGACGAGAACCAAAGGGACTGGGACCGACATATCCCACTATTTTTGATGGCGTACAGAGCTGCCGAAGATGCATCGACGGGCCAAGCCCCAGCCAAAGTCATTTTTGGAAAGACTATTCGTTTGCCAGCCGATATAAAGTTCGGAACACCCCCTGAGAAACCCCAAACGGTCTCGGAGTACGCAAGTGATCTAAGACAACGGTTGAACCAGATACATCGGACAGTGCGAAAACACCTCGAATCGGCTACTGACCGCATGAAGACCAGGTATGATCTAAAGGCTAATTCTACTGGCTTCCAGCAAGATGACTTGGTGTGGCTATATAACCCGCAACGGCGAAAGGGTAGGTCTCCAAAGTTGCAACATAATTGGGAGGGACCATACCGAGTTACAAAGCGAATCAACGACGTCGTATACCGAATACAGGAACATCGTAAGCCGAGAGCCAAAATGAAAATCGTGCATCTGGACCGTCTTGCCCCATATTACACCCAGGGAGAATTGACTACAAATAGCGACACATCTTTTCGGGGCGAAAAGAACTGAGGTGGGGCAGTGTTACATGTACAAATAATTACATGTACAAATAATTCTGCGAGCTGCTGTCGCAATTGTTTTCATAATCAACGTCAACAAATGAATTTACTCGAACCCACGAGAACCCAACAAGCATGATCAATATCTGCAAGTGACGTCACTCCATTCATTAATTTGCTCGAATCTACCAGGTACCTCTCGGTAGAACATTCGATAATGTATGAGAAATGGGTGAATAAGTAGAGACCCTATATAAAGGCGAGCTGAATGAATGGGGGGAATCATTCATTCGACCGCGATAAGAACTGCGATTGTGTGTGGGAAGCGATATTATTCGAGTAGTAGAAAAGTTATTTTCGTAATAGTGAAGTGATTTAGAAGACAATTGCGATAAGAAATTTATGGACAAGTGTTAGAATTTTAAATAGTGAAAATTAAAGTTAGAGAAAGTGTTAAATTGATCATTGTGCACTCTTGTAATTAAATAAACTCTTTTAATTTAATTTAAAAGACATTGCGTTTTCACTTTCCCGGAACATTAAAATTATTGGCCGCGAACCGAAAACACGCGACAATATATATATGTTTTTTTTTTTTATTCTTTTATAGTCATTGTTTCTCTTATTCCACGTCAATATTATACCCATCTGATATTGCTGTATAGACACACATCATACTAAGCATAATAAGACAGGTACTTGTTTGAGGGAAACTACGTCCTTACCTCAGAGGCTAAACATCATATCCAGTCTTCTTTCACTTGACGACTAGCTTCTGTGAAAATTTCCGTCCTGTGTCTTATTTCGTTTGTTTACTTTGGCCTGTTCTATTTATATTTTAAGTGCATTTCTAACACATAATGATTGATCTGTTTACATTACAGTTGGGAAGTTTATTGCCAATAGTATCACCAGCGCCTCCAACCACAATCGCTCCACCGCCTAGACCGGACCTCCAGGCGTCCAATTTATTGAATAACATCCCACAACTTGTCGAAGGACCTAACGTAAGTATTGCAGCTGCTAAACATTCTCCTTATTGTATTCTTTCTCTTCCATTTTCTTCTTGATTGCTTTGCACTTGTTCAAGGTAACATGCTCAGAAAATTCCTAGAAGCTGTAGGTTAGGAAATACGTACGTGCCAGAACGAAAAAGAATCACTCCAAGTGCTGGAACTTAGGCTCAATTTGAGTTTTCTTAGCTATTTTGCTGTGAGGTACTCCACCTTCACACTACTACATATGTATATTCTTCATGAAAGTTCTTGCGTTCAGATTTCTGCCTGATAAACTACTTTAATGTTTATTTTTTGCTGTGCCTACTGAACATGTTTCTAAAAATAAAGGAAATACTCATGCAGGTAGAATTGGGTAACCGGGGACATTCATAAAAATTCAAGCTTCAAGAGTTAATTGAGCCGTTCTCCTGAACGTACGCGGAAAATTGTATGGACAAAAAAACATACAAATCTAGAGATAGGACGATTCGAGGACAGTTGAAGTAGATAAATATTCCATTTGATTCAGGAGCACGATAATTTTTTAATCATAAAAAACAATGGAATTAGTTTATATTTTTGAAATCCCTTAGAAACAGAAAATTATTTACACTTTTTAAATACTAAACTATTGAGCTTACATCTCACAATCTTACTAATCCTTTTCATATTTCCCCAACTAGTTCACGATGTCACCACAATACGAGACGGTAAATATAATTCAAATTCTACCTCTACTTTATGTTAATTTTTCCCGTTCATTAAAAACAATATGTAAATCCTTCATTTCGCAATCGTTCCTAATATAACTACTCAAAGTCCAAGTATTGCTGGTTTATGAATAAAAATGTAAATAAAAAACGTAAATAGTAATCAAAAGTGTACATACAGAATGTAGCAGTAATCATGGAAATTAGTTATATTTTCATGTAGTAGAGTAGAATGAGAAGGGGAGTCATAAAATCAATGAGGCATAACCTAAAGCGTGGGAACACACGCAAAAATCCTTTTACCGTTGACACTCTCATTATTATTTCTTACAACGCTCCGACCAAAACGAAAGCAGTGATTACACATAAATTATGTTATTAATGTCCTGTGCCTGGATTTCTCCTGTGATAATTAATTTTTTCCTCGCTTTTCTGTTTGTATGTATTAAGCGGTGCGCGGATTATATACCTTGCTAAAAATTTCTTCCGTGTTTCATGTTTTCATGTATTCGATTTAGGAACAAAGGATAAGCTCTTTGAATGTAAGCGAGGTCGCAGAAAAATTAATGCCTCTGTTTTAATTGTCGTGGATTTGATTGGTTACTGATTATTATTTAAGTATTTGTATCAACTGCTTTTGAAATTTGGTTGTCGAAACAATCGCCTCAACATTTATTTGTCAATTGTTACTTACAATATAAATAGAAAATTTTGCCTATTACATAAAGATTAAGGAAGGATAAACTTACATAATTTTAGCACAATTATTTTTTAAAATTATTTAAAAAAATATTTTATCAATACATCAGTCGTGTTGATGAAACGTATAAAAGAAACAATGGCATATTCCCATCTAATCAAATCCTGAAAATAATGTGGGGCATTTGAGCAGAAATTGCGTTCAGTCGAACTCATTACTGTATGTGCGCAAACGTTTTTTCGTTAGTAATGAAAGATTTCATCTATTATTTCTTGAAAAATTTTTCGGGCCACTTTATTGAATGAGAAAATAATAGAAAAAAATATAGACTAAAATTTATCGACTTTGTGTGTAGCAGAAATTTACCCATACGTTCGACTTGCTTGCCACATCGACGCATTCAGAAAACAACCTAGATGTCACCGGTTGGCAACACATAAAACAAAATCGGCCATGTTCTGATTCAACAACGAGCATACTTGACGTCCGTACATACCGAGGAGCCAATTGTAGCTCAGATCATTACCTGGTCAAATTAACCTATCAATGTCACATTTCAAAGGCGTATTCGGACGGAGACCAGCCCTCAGTTACAATGGCGGACACGAAGCCCCAGATCAAAGCAAATGGGGATCCTAGAGAAAGCTTCAAGGTAGAATCAGACCTAAAGCAAGAATATACACTTGCCCCAATGCTCTTTAATATTGCTCTGGAATATATCGTCGCTGTGGAAACGTAAGAGGGTGAAGGCATGTCTTGCGCGTCTGATAACGGAATCGAAAGTAATAAACATGGTACCGGAATGGAGTTTGAGTGACGGACTAACTCCCCATTCCTGTGAAAATCTACATTGTTTCGAAACCTGCAAGAAAGCCTTGGAACGGATTGGATCCGCGGCAATGACCTTGCAACCGAAAAAAGGACTATGATATTGCTTCCTAGAATGTCAGATCACTCAACTATCCTAGTGCTGTTAAGGAGCTTTTACAACAAGTCAGGCAATATCAATTAGAAACACTGGCAATCCAGGAAACGAACTGGACTGGAAGTGATATTCAAGATATAAGATCACACACATTAATCAAAAGTGGGAAGCCCAATGGGTTTAATTGTAGATAGGGAGTTCAAGTCACCCATTATTGATTTTAAGGCAATCAATAAATGGTTGTGTGCCATCCGCATAAAGGCAAAACTTTTCAAGAAATGGCTGATAAATGTAAACGCCCTGGCCGGGGAATAAGGCAAAGAAACGAAAAAAACGTTTCACAATCACCTGAAAATAATAGTCGATTCATTGCCTACAAATCACATAAAAATAAGTCTGGGTGATTTCAACGCTAAGGTTGGCAATGAAATATCTCGTCAGGGAACGACTAGAGGATATAGCCTCCACAATGAAACAAATAGCATCGGGCAGCACCTGATTGACTTCGTATGAAGCAGAAATCTAGTCATACGTTCGGCTTGCTTCCCACATCGAAGCATACATAAAATGACCCGGGTATCACAAAACACAAAACCAAATTGACCATGTTCTGATCCAACAAAGATGGGCCTCGAGCATATTTGACGTCCGTACATACTGAGGAGCCAATTGTAACTCAGATCATTACTTGATCAAACTAACATATCGATGTCATATGGCAAAAGCGTATTTGGCAAGGACCAGCCCTCTTCCCAAATTTGACGCCATAAGGCTCCAAACTGCGGCTGTGGCGAAAAATTTCACAGAGACCCTCGAAAACCAGCTGGCTCCCATCCTGTTAAACACATCTCTGAAAACAAGCAACGAGCTATGGTTGGAAGTGACACCAGCGATTAAAACAGCGGCAGAACAGACGGTTGGAATTTAAGCCCAGGGCAAAAGTTCCAAGTCCGGATCAATAACCAACTCACCGACGCCTTTGACAGGAAAATCGGACTAAAGCAGGGAGATAGGCTGGCCCCATTGCTATTCATTTTGGCTCTGGAACATGCCATTAGGAAGCTACCTGTTGATACAAGAGGTGCACTACTATGCAAGTTAAGCCAAGTAGTAGCCTATGCGGATGACATCAACATTTTGTCACGGTGTTTACAACTGCCAAAGAACTTTTCCTGAAACTTTATGGCAAAGCAAAACTAGTAGGGCTACGAATCAATGAAAATAAAACAAAGCCCATGATGCAGTGCAGAGAAAATACCTCACACTTGCCAAATACAGTATCAAAAAAGTGAGAGAATTTGTGTATTTAGGTGCCAAAGTAATGAGAACAGATAATGAAAGAGACGAAGAATACAGCTCACTAATAATTTTTTTTTTCTTCAATTTTGACTATTTTGAAGACCAGCTGCATGCACAGGAAAACAAAGCTCCAAGTATACAAACATGTGATAAGGGCCTGTGTAATGCTATGTGTATGAAACGTGGACCCTAACCACAAACTTATTCAACGTATTCAAAAGACAGCTCCTGAAGCGAATAATCGGAGTAAAAGTAGACGAAGATCAATAGCAAATTCAATACAACCATGAGCTGTATGAAATTTTTGATGAGATGGAAGTCTCAATGATTGTAAGATAGCGGAAGCTGCAATGGGCTGACCACATGAATCGTATGGACGAACAAGGGATACCCAAAAATGTATTCGCTGGGAAAACTGAAGGCTGGAGACCAGTGGGGGAACCGAGGTAACGTGGGTCTGACTTGGTTGATGAAGACAATTCATCGCTGTTCCGGTGAATAACAAATCGGAATATGAGGTCACAGAAGCGCAAAGAATGGGGGATTGCAGTACAGGAAGAGGATACTCAGATTGATCTGTCATATAATAAGTGGCAGTTAAAGTTTGATTTGGGTGCAGAAGTTTCCAGTTAATATAGTCCGCGTGTTGTAGTAGCTAGAGTGCTTGCTGCAAGGCCCAAAGATCCCACGCTCAAGCCCCACTGCTGGCAACGAGATTTATTTCGGGCAATTCTTGGAACGGACTATCGCATTCAGCTGTGATACCTGTCGGCCTGAAACCAGAACGTATCGCAGCTTACATATGGCCAGAGCATGCTACTGACCATATAACCTTCTCGAGTTCCGATATACTCGATCAAAATAAAGAGATGTGGTGCTAAAGCAAGCTAGCAAGTTTCCAATAAACGAGTTATATAGAATCCCCTCTAGACAGACAATAAAAGTTGCCATACATGCATACCTCCTTTCGAAGTGCATGCTGATGGTTCACCTTTCTTGCAAATTGTTCAGCGCTTTTTAATGATCTGGTATAGCATTCACTTTTCATTCCTATCCATTGAAAAAATCCATCTTTAGCCCTACGAGAAAGTTTGCAAACTCAGCAAGCCATTCTGTCCTTTCTGCCCCTTTGCGAAAGTTTTTGAGCTTTCTAACTTTACCACATACGAATTCTTCTTTCTATAGTGGTCCTGTGGATCTGGAACCTTTCCAATAACTTTGCAATATTGGCTTCCGCAACTCTTTATATTACTTCCAATTAAACACCAATTGTAGTCTCTTTGGGCCATCCTGATGGTGGCTTAACTTTAAGCTGGTGTTTTTTTAGGAAAACGATGAAACTAATGTTGACATGCTCATTTTGTAAGCACATTTTCTACATAAGTTTTTCTTAGATTCCAATGTGTCTCCACTATGCTGGGTTCAAGACTTTACTCCTATTGATAACGATGCCTAATATGCACTTTATGAGCTTCAATATTTATCTTGCCACCTTAATCAAAAGTGAAGATGAAAATTCAACACCGGTTTCTATTTATGGCTGCAACAGTAAGAGTTTCAAAAAAGTTATGATTGTTGTCAAAACAGGTTGAAGAATTTATGATTTACACCAATAAGGTTTCGGCACACACCAAGTACAAAAGAGAGGCGGTAGGAAAATTATGATGAAGAGAAAATATAATGAAAACCTCACAAAGGCAGCGAAAAAGATAGTCTGAACTTAAAAAAAAGATAATACTATGAAAACCAGTTGGGAAGCATCGATTTAATTTTAGCGAGCAACAACACAAGACAAGCACATGAGGTAATAAAAATAATGAAACAAAGTTATCAGTCTAAGATCACGCTCTGCCGTGATGACATCAGCAACATTATTGTGTATATGCTATCCCTTTCCCGCTCCTGTACTACTTCAAGCGGCTGATATGGGGCTAACGGTTGCTATGCTGCATCTTCGTCTATCGCGCTGGATGGAATAAAGGCTCTCATTCTCGTTCACTTCCAACCGTCTAAAATTTTCAAACTTCAACGCTTAGCAACCCTAATTTCCGACAAGTTTTTCATAGGCAACCGTATACCATCGTATTCGTAAAAAAATTATCTTTATTTTGATATATAATTTATCTGGTTACTCGATCGGTGAAGGTACCATTTTTTATCGCCTGTTTAAATTAAGCAACCCTATGGCCGTGACAAGAAAAAGGTAGACCACCCTACGTTTGCATATTCTGTAAACTTCGGACTGCAATTGGTGTTAAATTTTTCCGGTTACACGATCGGTGAAAGTATTGAAAAAAAGAACGTTTTATATAATTAATTAAAAATATCCTTGTCAGGATTTTATTAGCCATCACCGTTACATTCGTTAACAAATTTTTATTCGCAAAAAAACACATTTCGTCCGGTTACTCGATCGGTGAAGGGCGTTTTATATACGTATCTGAGACTAACTAGAACACTTATACAACTAACTCTTAAACTGCAAAAGAATGATAAGCATTTAATTATACTAAAGGGGAAACGTAGTAGATCCAACACCATGAAGATTTTATTAGAAACACATTTGATTTAAATTTTTGATTCGAATGGATTAAAATTTTTCCAAGGACTTCACAATTACAAGGAGGCATTTAGTTTCAAAATATTTCTACAGTAAGCCTTCTCTTCACTTTAATATTTGTGAAAGGGTTGAATAAACATCCAGTCAAAGCAACCTAAATCCCAACACAACAATAACAGAAAAGTTGCGTGGGCTTAACAACTCTGGAGTAAAATGTAAATTGAAAGCACATGAAAAATTCGAATTTATTCATTCACTGAACAAAGCTAATCAACCGACATTCACTGCATGCCAACCAACAGGTTGATTCCGAAAATAAACCTTTGTCAATTCACTTCATATGAAATTCTAATTCACCCAAGTGGCCTTTCTCTCTAAAACCAACAAAAAACCTTTTTGTTTGTGTCAATATACCTATTTTACCCTTCTTGAACACCTTTGTAAAAAGGGGTGAAAAAGGCATCAATTTTGTATTCACTCCTGAAATTTAAGAGGTCATCAAAATCAAATCGACCTTCGACCCCATAACCGTTCAATGCATAACGCATAGCACATCAATTCAATCAGTCAATAACTGCTCCATCGTCCATTAATTTCGCCCCCAAAAAGTGCAAAGCAAACGGCCAAAACTGTGCGGAAGCAAAGCAAGAGGCGTTGAAGGACGTATGGGCTGGGAAGTAAAACTTGCCATCAAAAATTATTCGGCACATTGAGATTGGTAGGGAAATCTCTAAGGACTCATATAAAATTTATGACCGCTGAAATCAGAGCCCACTGGGAAACGAGAAAGTCCAGTTTCAATGGCAGAAATGTGGTAGTAAGTTTAGGGAACTTTTGAAAATTGTGTCGATGTAGTATGTGGTAAAGAACAAGTTGAAGTAGCAGGAGAGTCCTCCTGCCAGAAAGGTTTTGTGAAACAGTAAGTAAATCAAACAATATGTTCTGCATGTTAAAACTTGACTTATATAAAGATTCCATAAATTAAGTTCTAAAAATTATATTATGGCAGTTTTGTTTCAAGAGTTTTGAGCCGGTTGCTTGATTTATCATGATAACACAGCAATATTACAAACCATTTCCAAAATTTTCATCAAAATTCCTACATATTTGTAGTGTCTAGGTCCATTACAAACGTGTATCTCCCTAGTATCACGAGTTAATGTTGTTATTAATGTTAAATATTCAATCGGCTGCAACTTAGCTGTTTATAGTTCGATATTTGTGAAATTTTCAGGACACCTAAAATTGGTATCAGAAAACTTACGCTGCAGCTTTTGGAAAATTTAAAAATCCCATTTAGATTTTATAGGCAACAATGTAAAATTTATTATATGTACTATTATTAACAAAGTTGATCGAATTTTGACTTCTTAGGTATTTATTGCCTTGTGCTCCCAATGACTCACCTCTCTGATTTTTTTTCAGATTTGTTGGGTCAAAGGCCGTCCAATCGTGGAGGGAGGGTGACATACAATTTTCATACATTCCCCCTTCGCTTGCAACCCTCAAAGCAAAACTTGTCATTATAAGAGCGATTTCTCATTAATACCTTTCCATTGATATCCATATTGCCTATATTTGATGAAATTTTTTTTTCATAATTTTTTTTGTGGTAAAACTTTGAAAATACTTACAAAATCTTATGCTTCTAGCTTATGTAGCTTGCGAGAAAAAGTGGTGTAACCCACGGACAGACAGGACGCGATTTTAATAGGGTTATGTAAAATTATTTTACTAAGCCCTACGAAGGATAGTTTTTTTTTTATACAGGCATTCATGGACATTGGGTTGAGAGTCAATCAGTTCGTTGAAAGTTCCCGGCCTTAAATTTTTCAGAGATCAAACTAGTCTGTTATAACTGAAAATTCATTCCAGGAACAAGTTGAAACTACCACATGAAAAAAAAAAAATAAGTTAGCTACAGTTTTATTATACCTCAAACTGTAATGAATCAATCTAAATCAGCAATCATATCCACAGTCTCTGCTTTTATAGCTCCAGATAGTGGCAAGGAAAAACATTCCAAAAAACTTCTTAATCTAACACTGTAATCAAACAACTCAATTCGAATTTACTGAATCACAGTAATTTTACGAAAGCTATGACTATATCTATCCTCGTGGGGCTATGAAAGTAAGCAGTGATTTACTGTGTTTTCATGTGCTCTGAAACAACGTGCTATTATCGGCAATATTGCCTACAGTTGTGGAAACTAGAAGAATAATAAATCAAGTGGAAATATTGGTTTAGGAACCACATAAAAAGGCAAAATACAGCGGTTTTGAATACAAAATTAAATACTATAGACAAATGATTATTGAAATAGAGGAAATCAATTGTTCAAGCTTCGTCAGAATCCATTAAATCAGATTAAGTTTTATTTTAAGCTTAAGAGGCTAGTGCTCCTAAAATGTCTCCATCGGAAAACGTGTAAAACGAAAGAGAACATTGTGAGCCCATCTTTCACGTAAGGCATACAATAAAGGAATCAGCATTTTATGATTTTCAGGAATATTTTGATTATCATTCCTCTGATCTTAGTGATCAATAAGTTTTGAATTAGCAGAAGAGAAAGCAATAAGCATTATCATGCAAAAATCTCTAGTGTAAATTAAATTTTTCATCGTCACACCCTTGGATCCACTGATCCAGAAATGTTTAATCTCATCATGCAAATAATCCATACTCAAGTCCGTAATCAGTGGGGGGAGGGCGGTTAGGGGTCTACAACCCCCCGGAATTTTTACAAAACTTAATTTAAAGGTAACTCAGTGTCGTGTTATTTATTTTATATAAAAATAACTAGTTTAAGAAAGTTTGAAGGATCTTTTAATAGTAGTGCATCAGTAAGCGAAGTATGAACGCGGAAGAGAAAAGCAAGCATGAGATTTTCCTCAATGAAATTGCTCTGAATCATGTTGAATTGTATTTATACTACACTTAGAACTAATTTATTGGCTACTTCCGGTAGAAATGGTTGACAAAAGTGTAGTATCGATGGAGAAAATTAACAATACTGATCATTTTATGATCCACGATCAAAAGATTCGGTTTCTTCATCAAATCTTTGAGTCGCAAAATAATTGGCAAAATTCGTACGAAAAAAAAAAAATTGAAATTCAATTTCTCGACATCATTGTACCATATTTAAATGTTTATGTCTACAGGGTCCTCGGAAGGATCATTTTACAAAACGCTACTAGAAGCGCAACCTGTCTGCCCTTTCGTGTGTCGCAACAATTTTTCTTGCAAACTACTTAAGCTAGAAATATCAAATTTTGTATGTAGGTATAAAGTGATGCTCTCTTGAAAGCTCGCCTACAAAAAAAAATTATAAGGTGTTTAGGGGGTCTCCCAATATAGGGGAGTGGTCCCGAAAAAAAAAAATCATCAAATGTAGTTGATAATGGGTGTGAAAGGTCTTGATGAGAACTTTTCAAAACATTTCTTAAACTGACATTTTTGGATTTGAGGGGTGCACAGGTAGGGGAAATACACGAAAAAATTGTGTCCTCTCGTGCGGTTGAACACCAGTGATCTAAAAAATCTGAAAAAAAATTGTGGAGGTACGTGTTTATGAACACAACAACAAAAAAACCTTAAAAGTCCAAATTCGCTCAACTTTGTTAATAATGATATTATCTTCGAATTTCACATTTTCCCCAATAAAATCGTATGGGTACCTTTACACTCAACGTACTGTCGTACTTTGTAATTTTAATGAAAATCGAATGATATGCACGGAAGTTATAGCCATTTGAAATTTCTACAATTACAGCAATGGAATTTCCATCGAAACAGACCCTGCAGTTTTGATCTTCTTAAAATAACATAATATTTTTGGGAATTCATGATTTGAGTGGTTTTTGTTAGTTTGCGATAAAATGGCGACCGTTGAAAATTGAGAAACAATGGGTTTTCTGTTAAATATGCACATCTCTTTGAAATGTTTCTTGATTTTATTCGTTGCTGCTGACTGCATTTCAGAGAAACTGGATACAAAACCCTTCTGACATGAGTGTAAGTCTGTCTACCCAACTTGTTTTTTAACACAATTTTGTGCTGAATTACAAGTTTTCGCATCATGGGTAGACTTTGAGTTGTTTTGAAGAAAATGCAATCTTTTACAAAATGAAAAATATGCTCAGTTCACTTCAAGCCCTATTTTTATCAAAACTAAGTATTTTAAACCGCTCAAGATTTTAGAGCATATTGAATGTACATAAATAAAGGGAATTGTAAAGTCTTGATCATTATTTCAATTGAGGTGGTAATTAGGGGGTGATTTTCATGTTGTTTTTTCGCTGAGAAACGAAGAGCCAACTTTATTTTCGCCATCATTCGCTCAGCTTTGATGCTAGGGACTGACGTACACAAATAGAGGTCTGTTAAAGCACTTTAATAAAATTTGTCCTCAAAAAATGTATTGTTTTTCAGTTATTTCACATTGAAGCTTTCAATGTTGGCATTTGACGAATAGGAATCAATCTTCAACAGGCTATTATTCCATTTGTATTGAGTCTACAGACATTATAGACCCAGCATTCTTTTTGTTTTCAAAGGCTATATTATTATTTTGCATAATCTTTTCGATAAAGTACTTACTTTTTTAATTATTCGTCAACAACAGTCTGAAAATATTGGGTTTTTGGTTCAAAAACTGTTACTTTCACTCGCGAATCAGTCAAAAAATATTGTCTTTTAGAAAAAAAAACTTTACAGTACTTATTTACTAAAAATTAGTCAATTTATCTATTCCCGGACTTATTTTTAATGAAAAATGTTCACCATTGAGGAAGGTGCTATCCACCTCCCAGTAAAAGCAATCCTCAGGATGGGTTCTACCTTGAAGTAGAGGATAAGTGAAATTTAAGTCCAAATTTTTTTGTAAATTGGTGCTGCTCGGCAGAATTGTACGTGAAAATCGTCATTGACTGAACGAAAATGTAATATAATGCTTACTTTTAATTTCGTTAGCTTTTTAGCGTTTTGTAAAATAATTTTACATAACCCTACAAAAATTGCGTCCTGTCGATCTGTCTGTCCGTCCGCCCTTCTGTCCGTCCTTCCGTGTGTCACAGTACTTTTTCTCGCAAAACACTTAAGCTAGAAACATCAAAATTTGTATGCAGGTGCAAAGTAGTGCTCTCTCCAAAGTTCAACTACATTAAAATTTATGAGGTATTTAAGGGGGGTCCCCTATGTAGGGGAAAAACATTTCATCAAAGGTAGCCGACGTAGTTATCAAATGAAAGGTCTTGATAAGACATTTACAAAACAGGTCTTAATTTGACACTTTCTGCTTCGAGGGGCGCACAGGAAGGGAAAATACACGTGGCCCGAAAAATCTGAAAAAATTATAGAGGTAGCTGTTTATGAGTTCAAATACAATAAATACCCTAGAAGTCGAAATTCGCTCAACTTTGCTAATAATAGTATAATATTCGAATTTCACATTTTCTCCAATAAAATCGTATAGGTACCATTGAATTGAACAAAGTTTGACGTTTGAGTAGTCCTACTACAGGTCCCTCAATATTTTGAGTTTGATGAAAATCGAATGATATACAGGGAAGGTATAGCCATTTGAAGTTTCTCCAATTACAACTACAATAACACATGATTTTGGCACCTTATGGACTTCCCATCGAGCCAGTCACTGACGTTTCGATTTGATCTTATTGAAATTTTCAAATAACGTCAATAACATTAATATTTTTGGGAATTCTTGATTAGAGTGATTTTTGTCGGTTTGCAACAAAATGGCGACCGTTGAAAATAGAAAAACAATGGATTTTCTTATAAAGATGCACATCTCTTTGACATATTTCTTGACTTTGTTCGTTGCTGGTGACTACAATTCTGAGATGTTGAGTACAAAACCCTTCTGACATGAGCGTAGGTCTGTCTACCCAACTTGTTTTAAGATTGCACACATCAAAATAGAAAAAATGAAACCCTTATAGGATCACTCGGGTTTATGTCCGGCCGTCTGTGGATTTACTCTCGACTCACGGCACGGATTAAACTCAAATTTGCTACACACATGAATTCTTGCAATCCAAACACGATCATTTAAATTAAAGATATTTACTAACGGGATATGGATAACTTTCTGGGGAGGACGAGGGAGGATCAAAAAAGTTGTTCTAAGTTTACCGTGTTACATATAAAAGGAAAGATATTGTATTGAATATCTCAAACATAATGTCTTTATAATTCGCAAGCCAATTATTTTTGAGTTATTAAATAAAATAAATGAACATTGACCATTACTCCGTACAGTAGCACTGACCCTACAGCGCTCATCAAGAGGCGCCTTCTTGATGGGCTGGGTTTCCCTACGTTGGTTCTAAGTCGACTCAGAGCCGATATTCCCGAAGAAGCCTTCTCAGCCGTTGCCCTGATTTGCTCAGAGAAACTCATCTTCGAGTCGATCAGTAGCCCCAGGTACTTCACCGCTGGCTTCGATCCGATTTGTATGTCTCCAATACTGATCATCCTTATTCTAGAGATTCTATTTTTTGTTAAGATGACCACTTCGGTTTTCTCCAGCGGTAATCTGAGCCCGCGAACAGTCATCCAGTCCCTCACTCGGCGCATTCGCATACCTAGCCAAAGTTGCGCTAGTTCAACGGTGCGTCTAGCGACCAGAGCTGCAACATCATCCGCATAGCCGACCAAGCGCGACTCATCTGGCATCTCGAGTCTCAGTAGCCCGTCGTAAGACACGTTCCACTGGTCCGGACCAAGGATAGATCCCTGGGCAACACCCGATGTAATTTCCATCCTTCGTTGGCTCTGTGTCGTGTTGTAGAGCAGGCTTCGTTCCTTTAGGTAGTTCCTCAAAAGCCGCATTAGATATTCTGGAACATGAAAAGAGTTTTCCAGCGTATCCAGAATATCCACCCATCTAGCGGAGTTGAAGGCATTCGTTACGTCAAGTGTCACCAACAGGACGATCCGTCACTTGGTGCGACTATATGCCTCTGCCTTTTGGACCGCGCTCACCACCTCTGCAATCGCATCAATGGTAGAACGTCCTGCTCTAAAGCCGTACTGCAGAGGAGATAGGTCTCCAGCAGCACGAATCGCGTCAGTGAGTCTTCTCTTGATGAGTTTCTCTAGCACTTTCCCAGCCGTGTCTACATGCATAACGGGCGGTATGCAGACGGCGACTCGGAATTTCCCTTCCCCTTGCTGATCAGCACGAGCCTCGCCACCTTCCGTCGTACCGGGAATACTCCGACCCGTAGGCAAGCGTTGAATGTGCTGGGCAGCAAGTCAGGACAATGGTGATAGGCGAACCGCAACTCCTCAGCTGGAACACCATCTGGACCTGGAGCCTTCCTCACTTTCAATGAGGGGACTGCTTCCTCCAGTTCCAGCTGTGTGAAGAGTGGCCACTCCACTGCTATTTCGCCATGGACAGCGTCAACACGGACGGGATGGGCGGGAAAGAGTCCCCGCATTATCGCGACCACCTTTCCCTCGGCATGTATACAAGGCATCCGTAGGGCACCAAGGTTCCGCATGACCAACTTGTAGCCAAGGCCCCAGGGATCCTTGTTCACATTATCTACTTGGTCTTGCCAGCAGCGAGCCTTGCTACTGTTGATCAGTTTGCGAAGGCATTTCCTGGCTGACTGATATGCTGCCACCCAGTTGCAAGCCTCGTCACGGTTCCGCGCCCGTTGAGCCTCACGTCGAAGCTTGTGACACTCCCTTCGCTTTTCAGCGATTTCAGTTGACCACCAGTACACTGGGAGCTTGCCGTGCTGGGGTCTTCGATGGGGCATAGAAGCGCAGCAAGCAGTGGTAATGATGCTCATAGTAGAGTTCGCCACGTCTTGAGCTGCCAGTTCTTCCGTCCCCTCCAAAGTTCCCTGCTACGGCTCACCTGCTGTGAGCGCCTCAGCGAACTTCTTGGCGTCTATCCTTCCGATGTTCCACTCAGTTGTAGAAGGCCGACAGCATGGACGTCGGGAGATAGCATCACTTATCTCAAGCAGAATGCACTGATGATCAGACTTTCCAGTTGTGTATCCTCCGTACTGACTCCTAGGCTAATGTCATGTCCGGTATGGTTCCCTCACAGCCAATACGGTGGAAATTCGGTGTATTTCGGGAGTTTGGTACGACGAGGGCCGTCCTGGCCGCCATTTCCAGTATTCGTTTTCCCCGCGGATCCGTTTGAGGCATGCCCCATTCGGTTGCTTTCGCGTCGAAGTCTCCCCCAACGAGCACTTTACCCTCTGCGTTCGAGACAGTGCCCTCCAAAGTCTGGACCTTGGCTTGGGAAAATGATATTGATTCGTTAGGCGTTAGGCAAACACTAAAGAAGGTGGTCCCTGAGCACCGAACCCACACGAAACCATCCCCCCATCCACAACTCTCCGCTTTAAAGTCACTGTTGCGAACCCAGATGGCGGCAGTCCCAGTTTCATCAGAATACCATAATGCAAGACTTCTGTTTTGGTGTTGCTCACTCAGCAGCAAGAAATCGGCTTTCATGTCCCTCGCAAACTGCTCAAGCAGATTTTGGGCTGTTGAACTGCGGTGTAGTGTTAGCTGCAGGATGCGGGTCATTGAAGCTCTGATTTTGCCTTGGCTAGGGCTTGCTGGAACACCCGGCTTTTTCCTGATCCCAAGACGTGTCCAAAATAAGGTTTTTGGATCAGCATCCTTGCAAAGAATACAGTGTGCCTCCTTCGTACACTCTTTTCTTTCATGTCCCATTTCACCGCATTTGTAACAAAGAGAACTTCTATCGGGTCCTTTTCGGTTAAGTCAACTATGGCCGTACGTTGTCCCCTGTTGTTTCTGGTGTCAGTCTCACCTTCATCCTTCCCACGCTAGGGAACTCCCTTTTGATGGCCTCTTCTACCTCGGCCAGATCCGTCCCGTAGTCAATATCTCTTATTTCGATCGTTGCCATCGGCTTGAGTGGGGCTATAGTTACGCTCTTGCTAAGGACTTTCTTTACTGCGTCGCAGAATGCTTCATGGTAGTATTGTCGTCTTCGGGCCTTTCGTTTCCCCTGATGTCCCGCAGTACCTCCACGTAGGATCGGCCTTCTTGGGCTTTTGCGAGCAGTGCCTGCTGCCGGGGTCTTCGTCAGGGCTTCTGCCTCTCCTGTTTTGCATCAGGTGATTTTTCTGATTAGGCGTCCGTGCGAACTTTACTTTCTAGCTTCTTTTGAAGGAGTTTCTTAGCGGCTTTCTTCGCTCCTTTTGTAAGCACTGTCTAGAACCCGTGATCTGGTGCTCCACGCCTATCAAGCGCGTCTTCCTTCCTTCTTTTATCCCGATCTCCTTCGATTGGGCTAGACACCATTCTTTTATTGACTTTTAATAGTGGAGCCATCTGCATGTCGCCTTTAATTTCGCCCTAAGAGCCTCTTTAGCCTTCTGTTCGTCTTCGGCCCTTAACTAGCTCCTCTGATAGTGCCCTATGCGATCTAGGACCTCCTCTAGTTCAAGGAGTCCAACCTTTACTGCTTTGCTGATTTTGAGGGAGTCGCATGCAGATTGTATTCTTTTCAGAACATCTCCCGCTCTTCGGAGTTGCCTTTTTTCTTCGTATCGCTGGGCGGCAACTGTACTTTGCAACCATCTT
Organism: Odontomyia ornata; assembly: GCA_963969285.1. Taxonomy (NCBI): domain Eukaryota; kingdom Metazoa; phylum Arthropoda; class Insecta; order Diptera; family Stratiomyidae; genus Odontomyia; species Odontomyia ornata. Next base: position 172,401,767 of record OZ017741.1, read on the forward strand.
TGGGAGAGGTTATGGCATTCCGTTTCTGAATGCAGTACTTCCGCCACATTTTCCACGTTGACGGTGCAATCACGCGGTGTCTGGTCACTCGTTGCTTTTCGTGCCGTAATCTCCTCGTTGGCTTCTGGATGTTTCTTTGCTATGCCGGATATTTCGACCCTTGCACCGGTCGCTTCGGTAACAATCGAAGCAGTGACAATCGAATTTTTGATGCTCTTTATATTATCTACCACCGCTCGAACACCTGAAGCGTCCTGCAGAGTTTCCCGCTTTTCCTTAATAGGACACTCTGGTGTTCGCATCATTTTTTTGCTGCGCCCGAACGCTGTAGGAATCTCAGTCTGAACAACACTGTCTGCTATTCTCCGTTTATCATCTGCCTCTACTGTCATTGTGTTAGTCTTCGTTTTTGTCGCGGTTAGTCCCGCTCTCGATGTACTGTTGACATCGTGGCGTCGTCGTTATTATTAGCTCCGTTCGTGTGTATAGTCGCCTTTTTTTCCCATCGTTATCTTTGTAGAACAAGGAGGCCATGCGAGGGTTGGCACAAGTCCTTATGAGGACAAGTGCTCAGAGCCAGACCAGTGTTAATCGGGAGTCCGTCTGAACTTAATGTACACCACCAACCCAATGGTGCGAATTTCGAACGTACTCCGAGGCCTGCCAAGATTTTAACCGGGATGGAGACGGTGTGATAGTTGAATTGGAGCCGTTTACACACGAGTTTTACCTCGGCGCTACTGTGCTAAGCAACTAGGTCCAAACCATCACATCCGCCAGGCCAAAGCATCAATTTCAGGTCGTTGTCCAAAGCGTAGTCCAGATCTAATCAGAGTCGTTACGTGTCATCCCAGGAGGGAACCTCACGGTGCCCTCCATATCCTCGGTTCCGTGGGGGTGGCACTCCCAAAAGTATGTTGGCCTCCAAGAGTTCTCTTGTCGACCGGAATTCCCCCTGCGGGCGAAAAAATCTCATTAAGACTTTTCCAACGACACTACTCGACTACCAACGGTGAACATTTTTTTTTGAAGGGTCACCCCCCTATATGGGGAGACCTCTTAAACCCCTTTGAAAAATTTTTCACCCCAAAACTTTCAAGAAGTCGCAACTTCTGACCTTTCCACAAAGTTTCATGGCTGTCGCTTCTATAGTTTCGGAGGAAAAGTGCTGTGATATACAGACGGACGGACAGACGGGTACAGGTCGTGATTGCAATAGGGTTTTGTATTTTAGTACCAAACCCTAAAAAGGGATTAGTTTTTGTATGAATGAAACCAGAGATTAGCAGACGTGTGCAACAACAAAAAAAATTGCCAGAATGTCCTAAAAAGGGGGAGCGGAAAAGTCTGCAGGATGCGCCAGATGTTCAGGCGGTGGAAAAAAATATAACGAACTTCAAGAATTCTATGATTACTGCTACGATCACTACTGAAGTGAACGGAGCAAGGATCTTAAATCCCGAAATAATAATGAACCAGCCTGAAGTCCACAAGGTGATCACGGCAGAAAAAAAAGAGTGGCCTGACAAATAAAGTGCCGTTGTGTGATTCCATCGCCACCGTCGAAAATGAGGCGACAGTACTGTACTCGGAAATGGAAGCCAATAACCCCTCCTAAGAAGCGTGCTCGCAAAGTGCAATCGCCGTCTAGTGACACAAAGAAGAAAGGCTGGCCCGAAAAGTAGGAGATGTTTTGAAAAAAATAAAATTTCCATGCAACTTACCAAAATTCGGTAAGGGTGTAGAAAATGAACTCCTAGAACTAGAAAAGCTCCCAAACCATGTAGGCCACTAACAAAAGAACTGGTTAAAGGCCAAAAAGGACCGGAAGGCTTAAGAAGAGCGGAAATCTAAAGAAAGCTGAGGGCTAAATCTAAAGGGCATATACAGAAATCTCCACGATCAAACATAAATAAAAGAATGGCGTCTAGTCCAATCGAAGGAGATCAGGATAAAAGAAGGAAGGAAGAAAGACTTGTTGTGTGTGGAGTGCCAGATCTGGGGCTCCAGATAGTGCTGATAAAAAGAATGAAAAAACCGCAAAGGAACTCCTACAAAAAGTGCCAGAAAATAAAGTTCGCACGGATGTCCAGCAAGAAAAAATTCCTTAGACAAAACAGGAGAGAAAGAAGCCCCGAGTAAGACCCTGGCAGCAAGCACTACTTGTAAAACCCCAAGGTACGCAGAAGTTTTGTGGGATATCAGGAGAGATGTGAGGCCCAAATACACTAAAACTGCTAGTAAAGCAGCATTACCAACGTGGCTAGGCCACATATTGGTTGAATTCGTAGCGGAGGCTGACATTAAAGAAGCATGGCAACGATCGGTATAAAAGACATTGACTACGTCACGCACCGTATCGAGGTAGAAGAGGCCATCAAAAGGGAGTTCTTTAGCGTGAACAGGACAAAAGCAAGGCTGATATCTGAAACCCATAAGGGACAACGCATGGCCATCATTGACTTGACCGAAAAGAACGCCGAACAATTTCTCAATAAGGGCAAAGTAACAATAGGGTGGGTTTTCTGCAGGATACGGTGAAGATCAGCGCCTCTTTAATGTTTCAAATACCTTGGCTATGGTTGTACCGCACAAATATGGCAAAGGACCCAATATGAGTTCCCTGTGTTGCAAATGCTGTGAAATAGGACATAAAAGAAAAGAGTATACTCGTACAAAGCAGGCACACTTTATCCTTTGTAAGGATGCTGATCCAAGACCGGAGGTATTTAGTGGGTAGTCCAGTCGCGCATGGCAGTCCCACACTCTGTGCAAAAAAAAAGACCGGTTCTTAGGTACATCTTGAGATTAAGGGAATGTCGGGTCTTCCAGGAAGCAAGGCAAAATTAAAGCTTCGATGAGCCATATTCTGCAGCTAAACCCACACTGCAGTTTAACCGCCTAAAACCTGCTTTAGAAGTTTGCGAGGGATATGAAAGCTAAGTTTTTGCTGCTGAGTGAGTAACACCAAAATGAAAATTCTACAACATGGTATCCTGATAAAACTGGTACTGTCACACAACACTAAAGCTATCATATGAGGCATGACTCAGATTGATCCGCGAGGAAAACGAATCCTAGAAATGGCATCCAGGACGGCGTTTGTCGTACCAAACACCGAAAATACGCTGACTTTCCGCCGTATTGGCTGCAAAAGCACCATTCTGAACGTGAAATTTGTCCAAAGTCCATAGTATGGACGATACACAATTGCAGAGTATTAGAGGACTGAAGACTCAGCCAGTGATTATCAATATATTCTACTTGAGGTCCATGAGAGGTCTCCCAACATCCACCCTCTCGATCTCCTACAATTGGGTGGAATATCAGAAGGACGGACGTCGAGATGCTCGCTGAGGTGCTCACAGCAGGTGCTCCGCTGCAAGATAATTCGCAGAGAACAGAAGAACTGGCAGCTCAAGATAAAGTGAGCTCAACCATGAGCATCACTTATAAGCGAAGAAAGTGTCACAAGCTTCGGCGTGAGGTTCAACGGGCACGGAACCGAGATAAGACATGCAACCGGGTAGCAGCATATAAGTTGGCCAGTAAGTACCTTTGCGAATCGATTAACAACAGCTAGGCTAATAGACCATGTGAACAAGGATCCGTGGGGCCTTGGCTAAAGCTAGTTATGCGGAAGTTGGATGCCCTACGGGCACCTTGCATACCTGATGCGGAAAAAATGGATGAAATATTGCGGGTAATCTTCCCTGCTCATGCCGTTCATGTTGACGGTGTCCACGTTGAAGCAGTAATTGGGTCTCCACTCTTCACACAGTCGGAACTGGAAGAAGCAGTCCTTTCATTAGAAATGGAAAGGCTCCAGGTCCAGATGTTATTCCAGCTGATGTGTTGCAACTTGTATATCACTCTTGCCATGACTTGCGGCACAGAACATTCAACGCTTGCCTACGGGATGTGGTTTTCCCGGTACGATGAAAGATGGCGAGTCCGTTACTGATCAACAAGGGGAAGGGAAATCCAAGATCGCCATCTGCATACCACCCGCTATGCATGCTAGACACTGCTAGGAAAGTACTAGAGAGACTCATCAATGAAAGGCTCACTGACGCGATTGGTGCTGCTGGGGACCCATCTCCTCGGAAGTATTGCTTTAGAGCTGGACGTACCATTGGTGTAATTGCAGAGATGGTGAGCGTGGTCCAAAAGTCTGAAGCTTATAGCCACACCAAGCAACGGATCGTTCTGTTGGTGACACTTGACTTCTGGAACGCTTTCAACTCTGCTAGATGGGTGGATATTCTCGATACACTGGAAGCTCTTTTTCAAGTCCTAGCATATCTAATGTGGCTTCTTAGAACTACCTGAAGGACCGAGGCGTGCTATATTACATAACACAGTGCCAACGAAGGATGTAAGCTACTTCGGGTGTTGCTCAGGTATCTATCGTTGGCCGAGATCTGGAAACGTGTCTTGGATTGGGCTACTGAGACTGGAGATGACAGATAATTCGAGCTTGTTCAGCTATGCAGATGATGTTGTCAATCTAGCCACTGAACGCACCGTTGAAGAAGTGCAACTTAGGCTAGGTATGCTCATGCGCCGACTGAGAGACTTGAGACTGCTTTTGGATTCAATCTAGCACTGGAGAAAACTGAATTGATCATCTTGACAAAAAATAGAATCCCTAGAGTAAAGATGAGCAGTATTCGAGACATACTAATCGAATCGAAGCCAGTGGTGAAGTACCTGGGGCGACTGATCAACTCGAAAATAATGATGAATTCCATTTGAAAAACATGGAAATTGAATCGAAGCCAGCGGTGAAGTACCTGGGACGACTGATCAACTCGAAAATAATGATGAATTCCATTTGAAAAACATGGAAATTGAATAAAGGTAAAGTGCATTGCTAGTGATTCAAAATACTTTCGTTTTTGTAACTGATATTCCATATATAAGACTCTATCTTAGACTAAAATGTTATAAAATGAATGCTAAAGTTAGGTATGTTGTATTGCAGTCGCGAAATCAAATTTTCATATTGTTGATTTGAAATGCACACACATTGGTTTTCTATACTGTATTGATTTGATGGAATAATTTTCATGGATTTTGAAGAGGAAAAAGTAAAATCCAGTCAAAAAAAAATGAATATTTGAATTTTGATGAAAAAATACCTCTTAAATAGATAAAATGAAAAGAGCTTTGGAAACCGACTTAAAAAAAACCCTTAAAAGGCTTTAATTAATTTTATAAAAGCAGTAGCATATCAATTTCGCGTCTTTCCGTCCGTTCATCCGTCACAATAAGTTTCCTCAGAAACTATAGAAACCAGAATGCTCAAACTTTGTGAAAAGGTCAGAAATGATGGTCTATCAAAAGTTTTGGTCTTACCAAAAATTTAAAAAATTTTCAAGGGGGCTTCCCCTTATAACGGAGTAGCCCTTAAATTATCTTTTTTATCAAAGGTTGTCGAGTGGAATATCAAATGACAGGTTTTGATTAGAACTGTTAGAATCTAAGGAAAAAAGTAATTTTACGAATATGCATCAGGAATCCAGGGGGAGGAAAACGTACCAACATTTTGTGGTCATCCCCCGAAAATAATCACGGAGGTGGGCCTTTATGAGTACAAGGGCAACAAATACCTCAGGAATCGAGATCAAGTGAACTTTGTTAAGAAAGTACGATTTATAGCTTTTACATTTTCACCATAAAATCACAAGGGTACCCTTAAACTTCTTGAATGTTTTCCGTAATATCGATTTATATAAGATCTTATTGCTCACAAAGTTTCATTGAAATCGAATTATAATCAAGTGAGAACGCGCACATCTCTTTGACATATTTCTTGACTTTATTCGTTGCTGGTGACTGCATTTCTGAGAAGTTGAGTACAAAACCCTTCTGACATGAGTGTACGTCTGTCCACCCAACCTATTTCGCAACCAATCTCCTTACAGTTAATTCGACAATCATATGGGGACCTGCTCTGAATATTCGTGTTCAAGGGGTCAAACTACATAGGAGAAAGAAATTGAGGTGGACCCACCTAATTGAAGAAGGTAGTTGGGACTTCAGCGGTGCCCGGACCAAAAAGTATCTAAAAAATGTCAAGGAGTTTCAAAGACATTCCAAGGTGTATTATATAAAATATTCTTCAAGGCATATTACGTAAAAAAAACTTCAGCGTTCATTTTCCCTATAAAACATCTTAAAATCAAATGAATTGCATCTCAAATGAAGCCATTAATTGTCTCAAAGGAAAGCCTTTTATTAAGTAATCATTCTAAATGTCATAATCGAAAGTGTAAACATTTTTGAAAATAAGAAGTATGAGTTTGCAAATTTTCATAACTTATTAGAACTCTGGTTTAAAAAGTGTAGATTCCATTGGTTTGAAAAATTGTTTTCAGAAGCATGGTCTCGATGAAGAAAGATTTTTACAAGAAAATCACGGCTTGGTTAATGAGTCCAAACAATATCTGCTCTGTTATGTTTACAACTTCAGATTCCGTTGAAATTTCCAAAATCAAATAACCTGTGGATTGTGATAACATTTTTGGTTCTAAACATTTGGTCAGTTACAGTTTATAGAATCTCCTTTGAAATAATGTTTCTAACTCTCATTATACTATGATTAAATTGATGAATCAAATTAAATTCGTAGTAGTTACAATTATGTATGTAACCTCAGCGCTGTTTTATTTTGTTGCTTGGTGAAACTTGGATGTTACACATTATAAAAATTATTTAAAAGCAAGACACGTGAAATAAATCAATTCCAAATCTCTCCCATCTGCTGCCTCATATATGGAACATTGACACTCGATGCACGGAAATTTAATATATTTGCAGTGGTACCCACGAATGGTAAGTCTTAACGAACAAACAATTTAAAAGGACATTCTTATTTAAAAACTTATACTCCAGTCAGGTGAATGACAATTCATCAATTTTGTATTTAGTTTAAAATAATAAAATCTCTGGTAAAGAAATTTCATGCATTTGTCTCTTTTGTGGGAGTATTTTCTTTAGATCTCAGTTTTCAAAACAACATTACATTTGAATAATTTTAATGGAACCTTTTTTGCCTATTTCTGATTTTTTCCCCTCAATTATTCTAATTGAAAATCAGCCTTGTAAAGCAAATTAATTTACTTTCAGCTTCGACTTGCTGCTCTAAATGAGCCATACACAGGAGATTTACAAGGAAATCGTGGAGCGGACTTTGCTTGCTATCGTCAAGCAAGAAGGGCGGGACTTCTAGGAACATTCAAGGCACTGTTAACAGCCAGGTAATTTTCCTATAATTTAATTTTTTTTATACAAACAAGAAATCCCAGGAAAGCCTCCCTAAAATAGTTATTTCCCTGAACAGTTTATTCTGTTTCCCATTCGTAATCATTCTGTCCTTATCGATTTATAGAATCCTTAAAACTTACTCGCATTCTAGCATGTCTACGCTCTTGTGTTTTTTCCTGACATAGAAGCCAAGAATAAGCTTCCGTTTGCAGATTTCTGGATTCATTTTATCGTATAACATCAGGACGCCAATAAAACGAGCTCATAGTCACTATCTAAATGAGAATTGACGATATTGGCTTTTCACAAGCATTCATGGCATTAAATATTTTTGTAGACAATGCACTTTTCCCCATAGAGATTGGCTTTGGTAGTATTCGGCACTTTATTTCAAGTGAACAGCCAGAAGTTGAAATAGAACTTACTTTTGAACATATCAAGGACTTGGAAACAATTTTGTGAGCTCACATAGTACTACAGAATTGCGTTTTTATTTACAACGACTTAAGATGTAAGCCTATGAATGATACATGGTGTCATCTAAATTTGCGTTTAATATCAATCATCCAACCAAATCCAGCATTTAGATAAATTGCTTTTAAAATTTTAGCTCTCACCTTCCAACATTTATCTTCCTCTTAACTACTCAACAAAGGAAGTCGTTGTTATCACCCTACGTTATAAATGAACCCGCTGAAAAATTATTAAAAGAATCATCAGATACGAAAGCATGCTTGTGATATACTGCTACAAGTCGTTAAGGGTTATTCCTTCCTTTTTGCTGATCCCTGATGGTAATTAATTACACAGTTAATTAAAACAGATAAACAGAGACCGAAAAAATCCGGAGGTACCATGGCAATGTCAAATAATGGTTGGTAACGAGAGCTACTAGCTTCATTTATTCGTTGCCTTTTGGAGGACATTTTGAAAGGAGTTTTAAGTTACTCGGAGATAAAAAGTTTTTTATTAATTTGAGTTTGATATCTTTTAGAAATTAAATACTGGAGTAGTGATTAGTAGCTCTGCATAATAATAATTTTAAGAATTGATGGATTCGTTCAGATGCCAATGTGGCTACGCCAAGAAAAAACAATTCAGGAAATTAATGCTTTTTGCTGTATTGATTCTGATTATTATTGGTTTGTTTATTTGATTCATTTATGGATCTGCGCGAAGCCGAATAACAAGTAAATCAAATAATAGCGAAAAGCAATAATAATCTGAAAATATTACAGAACGGAAACCAATTGGATTAGCATATCTAAATGTTGGTAGGAAAAGTATGTTTGGAATATGCAAACTACGCATGACATGTCTTTTAAAATTACTTTACATAAACTGCGAAGACTAAAGGGCCAGTCAAAGAGAATTTTATTATTTTCTCCAATGCCTTATGAGTATTATACTGAAAATCTTAATTTTGCCAGCTATTACAACTAGAATCTCAAAATTCAGGATAGCATAATAGCAACGAAATTCAACCAAGAGAAAATGAGAGAACTATACGTTATGCATGCAAATATTTAAGAAGAAGGGGTGAAAAAGAAAACTTTGTTTAAAACAAAAAAAAGGTTTAATTAGCTATAACAATAACACAGTTTCTTTGGCGCTGATGAAATTGATTTATAGTTATGAAAATAACGTCTCAACTGTGTTAAAAATTATATTTAAGTGATATGTAAAGCGCGATTTTGAGGTAAAGTATTTCGACTAACATAACTTAAGCAAATATTTAAATGATCGGATGTTTATTTTATTATAAAGCGAAAGGTTTGCCGTTAAAAGTGAAAATAACATCGGGCAAATGATCACCATGACCACGCTTACAAGACCATATCCTTTTCATGAAATTTTCCATAACCAAATCGCAAAGTGGCTGCCCTATGTGCTCGATAGCCTCACGAATTCCATCTTTGAGGTCTTGAATCGATGCTGGGCTGTTGGCGTAGACTTTCTTTTTCACGTCGCCCTAAAGGAAGAAGTGGAAGGTGTTAAATCACAAGATCTATTCAAAGTGCACCTCTTATTGGAAAACCCTATATAAAGGGTGGTTCATAACAAGTGTACACATTTTTGTCGAAAAGAAACATTTTTTTTGTGAAGATTGAGCTGTAATGTTTATTCATTATAAAAATTTGGCCCCTTACAATTAAATATGAAACATTACCTCGGACATATGTGCACCTCGTGCCGCTCAACCGATGATTGTAATTTTCGATGACATTTTCGCACATTTCCGGCGTTATTAGCCGTACGTTGGCTCAAATATTGTTTTTGGGCTTTTTCACACGGGAATGGTAAAAACCCATATCCAAACAGGTTTCGCGCTTACGCCCTTATGTTTACACGTTGCATAGTTCAGCCAACCTATTTTTGTATACGATACACGTCTTGCGAGTGTATGTGTCAAAAGGGTCATTTGATCGTTAAACATCGTGCGGACAACATAAAAGCGAAGACAGAGAGATAAGCGATTGAGAATTGATGTTTTAGCCTTGCATTGTGCACGAGGTAATAAAAACTGGAATGAAAAATGTATTTTATGATTGTTAGTTTGTCGATTCAAACTTCTATTGGATTTATTTGAATCCTCCGTGTTTTTCCGCTTGCTGAAAAATATATTCCAAATTTGAATATCCTTTTTAGTCGCATATTTTTCTTGATGTGTTGTAAACTTGCTTTTTATAATGTGATTCTATGAAGATTATGCGTACTGTTTATTTTCTATGGATTTACAATAGGCAATTTAAATTTATTGTAATCATGATATTCGTCGTGTTGTTTCCTGAAATCGAACATGGCCTCCGCTTTCATAAATTTATTAAATAACACGTAGCTTCTCGCATCCACGTATCCATTTTTGCACGCAAATTAAAGAAAGGCAATCGTTTCATGACGACTACCTTCTTCACCGAGTGTTCAGTTCGGAATGAATACCGGCGTTTGTATAAAATTTCCCCCACCAAATGATCAACAAAATGCGTTAGTGTTTTTGCGTTACGCTCGTTCACCCTAAAAAATTTAGGCTTGTTTTTACCATCAGGTCCCCTCAATGCCTCTCACTCTTCTTGCCCATATAACCTGTTTAACGCTCACTTTTAACGCTGCGTCTGAAAAAGCCCTTTGAATGCTTCAGTAATCTGGGAAGCATCAGCGTAAACACGATCCTTCAGAAATCCCCAAAGAAGGAAGTCAAAATGAGTCAAATCACACGATCTCGCCGGCCAATTTATGGGTGGACCAAAAAATTCACGTAGAGCGCGAAATGTTTGCTTTGGGGATACATTATTTTCGTAAACAGTTTTAACAATAATAAAACGTTCGGCTGATGTGTATGATGCCATGGTTAGAATTGTAAAAGACCAAACTATCATAATCTGTCAATATATGGACCTGAAGTTGGCGATAAATAAAAGTTAAGGCCCATTCACATGTGCACACTTGTTGTGAATCACCCTTTATATATATATATATATATATATATATATATATATATATATATATATATATATATATATATATATATGTATATATATATATATATATATATATATATATATATATATATATATATATATGTATATATATATATATATATATATATTAGGGTGTCCCAAGATATAAGGGAAGATTTTTTTTCTCGAAAATAAAATCGCATACCCTCTATTTTTTTTCTAAATGGCCTTATTCGCTTAAATAATAAAAATTATTGCGATTGGATCATGACAACCCGTGCCGACTTGATACCAAACATAAAATATAAATTTTTGTTCCGGGTTAGTATAGAAGATTTCTGGAAGTTCGAGTTTGTTTAGTAAATAAAACACTTATATAACCAAAACATATTACTATTTAATATTTACCATAAAAAAACATTATTTTACAAATTTCCTTTTTAAGGTTTGTTTATTACAGTCTGGATAAATTTTCCGGTGTTCTTGTATACAGCATAATAAAAATTGCTTTTGTTCTTCTTCAACTGTAACTAAACCATGAAATTCTTGCATCATCTTGACCGCTCTTTCAGCTGTATCGTTTACTGCCCTTAGCACTGAAACCTTCTTCTTGGCATCTTGAAACGAAGCATTATTTGGCCATAAAGACGGTACTTCCTTCAGAAAACTGTCATCAATTTGAAGCCGGTTGAACAACGCTTTACTTTTGACTGATACAAAGTCGTAGATGTTTTTGTCTAAAATAAAAAATGAAAAGAACTAGTAGTTTAAAAAAAAAGGAATATAAAAGAAACAATACTATATTTACTAATGAAACTTACCATACAATGAACCACAGAGTTCTTCTTTGGATGGGATGTAGCGTTTATTATGGGTTGATGAATTCTCTTTGGTTAAATTTTCAACCATTCTTATTTTAATTTCTTGGTCCATATCGTCGTCAAATAATGATAAGGCAGCTATTTCATCGGTTAAATACCACAGATGCTGGCTTAATTTCTGTAAAGCTGCTTTCGAGACGTTTGTATCGATTTTTTCGTAAGCTTTCATCGCCTTCAAAAGCACAAATCCTGATAAGGTGCTTTTACAGCCAAAATACATTGGAGCCACGGCTTAACGTAGGATGTCACGATGAACAAGCAAACATCAAAGAGTGCCGCCTTATCTTTGTTCGTCATTTTCAGTTGAGTACTAAAAAGTGCTATTTTCAGTGCAGAAATCGCCCTCGCCATCCACCTGGCTTGGTGCATGGCACCTGGAGGTCGGATTTTAAATTTCCGATCTTTATCTTCGCCTAAAAATATCACTGAGAGCTCAATTAGTTCTCGATAGTCATATCGGACTATATCTTTGGTCAATTCAAATTGGTAAAATTTGGTCATGTTTTCTATTTCGGGAACAGTCAGATGCAAATCTAGCTTGTCATTATAGCACTGTATTTTATTCAGGTCGACACTCTTCTAGTTATCTCGAAAATTTTTGAAAAGCGCAATATCTGGGCTTTTTGTCACTTGACTGATTTTTGCTTCGAATACGCTTTTTAATATTAACTTATACATATGATGGCGGCAGGCAAAAATTAGCAATTCTCTATCAAGTTTTTGTTCAAGAAGTACACAAGCACCATTAATGCAGCCTGTGTTTGACGCTGTAGTATCACCACAAAGAATTTGTACTTTATCTTCTAGATTTCAGTCTACAAGCGCTTTCCAAACCGCCACTGCCTGTTCTCTTCCTGATGAGTTTTCTAATTTTGGCACAGCAATCAATTGCTCTTTATTTCCATATGAAATAACTACCGGAAGACGCTCTTATTTTGATTTCCGAGCATTTAAACCAGGCAATAATTTTCCATCAAAATGAACTGTCAAATCAATTTTTATGGATTCCGCGCGCTCTTTGCGTTTTTCGGTGCAAATTCTTTGTAGTGAGGACTAACTTATCGGAAATTCATCAGTATTGTAGCCAAGTGCTTCAATAGTAGCTTCAAGAATATACACGGAATCTCTCATACTTAACTTGCACCTGTCTAGCGTCGCTACTAATTTTGGAGTCATAAAATCTTTCTGCATAGATACTTTCATTTTTTTGGGTAGCGCACTCTCGATCTGAGGTATTATGTCTTCGTTCGAATCAGATGAGTCTATTTGTATAGGGTCATATGATGATGTCGATGGAGTTGACTCTGCGAAATATTTAGATCGCCGTTTCTCTTCCCCAATAATTCTCAGGCGTGCCCTTTCCTCTTTATCGGTCCTTTTTTTGTCTACTCCACCTAAATGACCTGGTCGACCTGGCTCCCGTTGTCGTTGTTAAAAAAAGACTTACCTTCATTTGTTTTTATTAAATCTTCTGGTAGAAGCATTTTCCTGCTTGGTCTACTTGTTTTGAGCTGCCTTGGCTTCTTTTTCTGCCTTCTTATTAAGGAAGCAAAAAAGATTTTCCTTGTATGATGAAGATGTTATGAGACCTGCCACGCCACAGTAGCTTGAGTTGGTTGTTCTTCTTTGTGTCAATGTTAGACCAAAATGTAGACTATATTTACAGAAATTCAACATCGAAAGACTTCAAACGGTGTCAGTAGCGAGAAATTTCACAGAGGCCCTCCACAATCTGCTAGCTCCCGTCGTATCATACGCATCGCTGCAAACAAGTAACGAGCTATGGGTGGAAGTGAAAGTGGCAATTAAGACCGTGGCAGAACAGAAAATCGGACATCGAGCTCGGCGCTAAGAAATTATTGGTTCAATGATGAGTGCCAAAAAGCGTTAGACAAAAAAATCAGGCGTACAAAATAATATTTCAGGAATACCAGGACGAATGAAAAATACTATGAAGAGTAGCGACTTAGATATTTACAGTCAAGAATAAAAATACTATGACGACCAATTGAAAAGCATCGATGTAAGTCTAGCGAGCAACAACACAAGACAACCATACAAAGTAAAAAGCCTGAAACGTGGTTATCAGCCCAAGACCACGCTCTGTCGTGATGACATCGGGAGCATCGTCTCTGATAAAAACGAAAATGAGGAAAGATGGGCACCATCCTCCACACAGCACAGAACATCGGAGTCTATCGATGTTTCCGAGAGTTCCTATTGACTGCATCAATTCCGGATGAAGCTTGTTCCACCATCACAGCCCAAAAGAATAATAAAGCGCTGAGCATTGATGAGACTCCTATTAAGCTCAATAAATATGGTCATGCTGGTATTCAAAAGCCATCTACAAGGTAATCCAGCTCATTTGGCCGCAAAAACATGTGCCAAATGAGTGGAGCCAATCAATTATATTCCCTTTCAAAAAGTTGACGGCAGGTACGGCGTAGAAAATATATTCAAATATTTTAGAAAATAAAATCAGATCATACGCCAACAGTATTATTGGGAGCTATCAAAGTCGTTTTAGAGCAGATAGATTGATGATTGACCAATCGTTCACAGTTCAGCAGGTACTTCGGAAATGCTGGGTGTTCAACATAGACGTACATCAAATTTTCGTTGACTTTAAGCACGTGTATGAAAGTTTTGATAGTAAGTTACTGTAACAAATAATGTTTTGCTTTAGTATCTTAGTCAAATTAGTCTATCATACCGAAACGACTATGATGTCGGCCACCTCCCAAGACCGCATAAACAACTCACTGATGGCTTTGACACAAATATCGCCATTACGAGTAAGCAGGGGGATGAGCTGGCCTCATCGCCATTCAATTTGGCTCTGAAATATATCATAAGAAAGTGACTTGTCGATACAGAAGGTACGTGACTATAAAAGTTGAGCCAAGTAGTAGCATCTACGAACGACATCGGTATTCTATCATAGTCGTCAACAACCACCAATGAACTTTTTCTGAAACACAACTGCGAAGTAAAACTAGCAGGGCTACAAATCAATGAAAATATAAGAAAACCATCATTCAGTCGAGAAAAAGAACCTGAAATACACAAAATACCACGCTTGGCAAATAACGCACCCACCCTTAGCACTTGGCTGAGCCTCATTGCTAGGTAGGGGAAAACTGAAATATTGACTTTGGAGAGTGATCTCTGAGCGACACGGGCAGTATGCCCATGAATATTGTCTTGAATTAACTTAAAATTATCATTCATGCATTGCAAAAATGGGATGCTATAATTTCGCATTACGCGCTTACGTAATCGATAGCAGTTTTGGCTGACAAGCTCATGCCTTCCCATATGATCACTCTTTATCTTCATCATCTTCGGGTTGACAGCATAAGCCGTGCTTTGATCTCCAGAACTAATCTCTTCCAATCATTTCGGTTCTGTGACCTCGTCTGTCAGTTGATCACTCCCAGCAATGATCTACTATCAGTTTCAATCATATCTTCCCATCAAGTCATCGGTCTTCCCGCTGAACGTCTACTTTGTGTTCTTACCGTCAATATTCTTTTGGGTAGCCGGTTTTCTTTCATTCTTGCTACACGCCCCACGCATTGCGTTTAGCGTAACTTCAGATACAGGTGTTTCGTCAAAAAGTTCATACAACTCATAATTGCAACGTAGTCTTCGCTCTGTTCCTTGTTTCACTGGACCGTCGATTTTTCGGATTACTTTGCATTCAAATTTTTCCAATGTTATTTTGGATTTACTCGTCAGGGTCCGTGTTAAACTTCCATATAACAACACAGGTTTGACTAGTATTTGTATGTACGGAGCTTATTTTGCATGTGCACAACTCTGAACCTTAGAATGGGAAGTACGGAGTCAAAGACTTTATTTGCGATGTTTATGCGGCTTCCAATATGGTGGTCAGTCGTTACTTTCTTTGGCACATTATTTTAGCTTGTTAAAGGAAAGTTTTATGTTGTTCTTTTTTGACTTGAGTTGATCGCTGGATATATTTTTTGAACGCCTGGTTCTTGTTTATAACCACCTTCCTTGCATTCCTAATCGTAATATTCGTTCTTCCTTTTCT
Source organism: Odontomyia ornata (assembly GCA_963969285.1). Lineage (NCBI taxonomy): Eukaryota > Metazoa > Arthropoda > Insecta > Diptera > Stratiomyidae > Odontomyia > Odontomyia ornata. The sequence goes on from OZ017741.1 coordinate 172,417,441, forward strand.
TTGGCTGATGCCCCGAGAACTCTTCAACTGCTTCTGTTACCACATCTCTCAATGTCTCACATGTAGTTTTGACCTCATCTTAACTTTTTACTGCCTGCGGGGAAATGTTGACTCGATTTTCCAATGCTAACTTGTGTGTGGACGTTATTGAGCTATCATTTTGCTTTTGTATCAGGTAACTTGTGGTAATGGATGTTCATTGTTCATAGTTCTTGAAGATGCGGCATCAAAAGTTGACCCCCAGAAGGTAATGGTCCACGTCACAGATAGCCCTGCGGAACGAGCGCATGTCGAGAATGCTGGTAGCCACTTGGTTTTGTATGAGAATGTGGGAATGTACTATTTTGTTTCTTATTCAAATGCAAAAATCCAATTCAAATTAGCTACACATTTTGGAATCACCCTATTAAAATTTAGTTGACTGCGAAGACGTGTTTGAAACGAGTTCAGATAATAGTGAACAGAACGCTCGTGATTTTGTTGATTTGGTTGGAGAAGACGGTAGACGAGTTGGAGTTGAGAGGAGACGAGACGTTCTGGGTACGACGAGCTCTGCGAAGGACGGAACACATGTGAAAGCTAAATTATTTGATATTCTTTGCAAAGCGTTTCTGTATCAGTATACTTAATTAATAAATTACATACCTTTTACGCACGCAAAGGTTTTTTCCTTCCTACAAAGTGGGGGCTCAACCAGGATGACAGCCACGTTAGCGGTTCGGGTAGAGAATGAAATTTATAAGTATACGCGAATGGAGATAGTTTTACAAGATGGACTTGTGAGAGTGCGGTACTAGAAAAAGACGCGAGGACGATTGAATACATTGAGTGCCGAGTTACAGAGCGTTAAAATAGACGTCCTAAACGAAAAAACTGTTTAACGGCAGACGGCCTAGTGATAGTTTTATCGAGTGATCTACAAGCTGTTCAGTTTGAGACCTGTTTTTTGTTCGGAATCACGATGGCGACTGTACCAAGTAGTGTTGATCTAGACGTGGATTCTATGGAAGCTGAAGAGTTGAGGAAAAGGTTAGAAGTGTTGAATCTGTCATTGCGTGGTGGCAGGGCTGTGCTTGGTGGGCGATTAAAGAAAGCCTTGGCAAAGTCTGCAGATGGAGTCTCAGGATCGCAAAGTGACCAAAATCAGCGTAGTCAGAGTAATCTAAATGCCCGAGATTCTGAGAATGGAGACGGGGATGATGGTGACGGCGGCGAAGGAAGTGACGACGACGATGAAGACGATGATGAAATAGATGTGGATTCACTATCGAAAGATGAATTAAAAGAGAAATTGCATGGTTTAGGGTTAAAGTTAACCGGAAATAAACCTGTACTACGAAAAAGACTAAAGGCAGCACTAGGAAAGAATGATCATAATCAAGATGACGATGACGACGAGGAAAGCGACAGCGATAGTGATGGCGATGAACAAGAACGACGACGTGAGGTGAAGAAGAAAAAACGAATGTCTACTGACCGCTACAACCAACCGGTGTTAACATTCAAAGACGTTAAAGATGCGCTCGAGTCATTTAGTGGTGACGGAAATGAAAATGTTTATCGGTGGGTTAAGAATTTTGAAGAGACAGCAGATATGTGTGATTGGACTGATCCGCAGAAAGTAATTTATGGAAAAATATTGTTGAAGGGCTCTGCAAAATTGTTTATAAATTATGAATGCAGTACAAAAACGTGGAAGTCAATTAAAAAAGCGCTCAAAAAAGAGTTTGCTAAGACCGTTAATAGTAAAAAGGTTCATAGACAATTGAGTATTAGCAAGAAAAAACCTGAGGAGTTATACCAGGAATATATTTATCGGATGCTGGAGATTGCTAGTCATGCTAATATTGAACTACAGGCTAAAATACAATATATTGTTGACGGGATACAAGATGACGAGGCCAACAAACCTATCTTGTATGGGGCTAAAACGATAAAAAGTCTTAGAACAAAATTTGGGCAGTATGAAATGATGCAGCGACGTAGCAACAATAGAAATAAACTTAAACAGCAAGACAAATCCAAATGCGCTAATAGTCAAGCAAAGGGAGAACAACATGACAAGTCAATTAAAAGGTGTTATAACTGTGGCGATAAAAACCATGTGAGTGCTGATTGTCCTAATAAGTCGAAGGGGACAAAGTGCTTTAAATGCAGAGAGTTTGGACACGTTGCAAGTAAGTGCGCGAAAGACATTGATAACAATAGTTCAAGTGGAGCTAACCCTCGCTGCGATTTAGCTAGTGTCAGTGACAAGAAAACCTATAAAACTGTAAACATTCTTGGAAAAGACATAGACGCGATAATCGATTCGGGGAGTGATTTACATTTAGTGCGATCAACCTTGTACGTTCAGCTAGGTGCACCAAAGTTACAAAAGAAAACGATTTTTTTAATGGTGTTGGAGCGACGGGTGGAAAAACGTTGGGACGATTTGATGCAGAAATAACAATAGATGACATATCGTTTGTTTTCAATTTTGATGTGGTTCCTGATGATTACACAGGGCACGATTTGATCATTGGTGACGAATTATCCTATCAGGCTGAGATCACTTCGAAGAAAAGACAAGCGACGTTGACTAAGATCGAACAAGTCGACCCACAAATTGATTTTCAATTATCTAAAGCGAGCAATGTTGACTGGAGGGAAATAGCGATGGTAGACGTAGATTTTCCTGAAGATAAAAACGAGATCCAAGCTTCTGTTGGACATTTAGTGGACCCAGAGATTAAAAAAGTAGTGCGGCAGTTTGTTAAAACTGTAAACCCGAGAAAATAGCAGACAGTGGCGTTAAAATGCGCATAATATTGCAAGACGAACATTCTGTTCATCAAAATCCGCGAATTACAACGATGTCAAGTAAATAAAATTATTGATCAGTTGATAAAAGACAAAATCGTGAGACCGAGTGTATCAGAATATGCCAGTCCGATTGTACTGGTTGAAAAGGAAAATGGTGAACTAAGACTTTGCGTAGACTATAGATTGCTGAATAAGAAAATTTTTAGGGATCGATACCCTATACCTTTAATAGAAGATCAACTTGATAGACTTCAAGATGCAGCTGTATTCAGCACACTTGATCTCAAAGATGGTTTCTTTTATGTGCCAATGGAGGAGTCGAGTATTAAATATACATCATTCGTGACCCCTGATGGTCAATACGGATTTCTAAGAGTTCCATTCAGACTCTCTAATTCGCCGGCAGTTTTTCAACGACATATTAGAGCAGTCTTTAGAGATTGAATTAACGACGGAACAGTGCTGACATATCTTGACGATCTAATTATACCTGCACGAGATGAAGCTGAGAATCTGGAGAAACTAAAACGTGTATTAGAAACCGCGAGTAAATATGGATTGGCTATCGACTGGGGAAAATGTGAATTATTGGTAAAACGTGTCGAATATTTAGGATACATTGTTGAAAAGGGTTCAATCAAACCTTCAGATAAAAGACATTAGCTGCAGCACGTTTTCCAGAACCTAAAATAGTAAGACAAGTGCTAAGTTTCCTGGGTTTAACTGGATATTTTCGGAAATTTATCCCCTAGTTTGCGGTGATTGCGAGACCTTTATCTCAACTACTGAGAAACGGTGTTAAATTTGAATTTGGAGCCGAACAACGTAGTGCTTTTAATCGTTTAAAAAATGCGTTGATGGAAAAACCACTGCTGAAACTGTATCGTGTTGGAGCAGAGACTGAACTTCATACTGACGCGTGCATGTTAGGCTTTGGAGCAATTATAATGCAGAAAGATAGTGAAGATGGTATGCTGCACCCTATTTACGCTAGCTGGAAAACTACTCCGACGGAAGAGAAATACACAAGTTATGAACAAGAAGTCTTGGCAGTGATCAAATCGCTCAAAAAATTTAGAATCTATCTCTTGGGCATTCCAGTAAAAATAGTGACGGACTGTCGTGCATTTGCTTTGACTATGTCAAAGAAAGATACAAGTTTACGTGTGGCTCATTGGGCTCTATTGATTTAAGAATACCAGTATTCTATCGAGCATTGTCCAGGCAAATCAATGAAGCACGCTGGCGCTCTGAGCAGAAATCCTGTAGATGTTCTGTTGGTGCAGGAAGGTCGAGACGTATTTGTTCTGCAAATCCAAAAGGCTCAAAAGGAAGATCTGGAGCTTCGACAGGTCATCGGATGTATTGAACGCGAAGAAAAGACGGAGTTCGTATTGAAGCAAGGTTTTTTGTATCGAAAGTGTGATGGAGATGTTCTTCTCGTGGTTCCAAGGTCGATGCAACTAGAGGTGATACGGCAAGCGCACGAAAAAGGACATTTTAGGCTAAGAAAAACTGAATATATTATCAAACAAGAATTTTGGTTTCCGAAAATGTAAGGAAAAGTCGAAAAGTTTATAAAAAACTGTGTCAAGTGTCTTCTAGCTGAAAGAAAGACAGGAAAACTAGAGGGATTTTTAAATCCGATTGATTAAGGTAAAAAACCACTAGATACATATCACATTGATCATCTAGGGCCGATGCCTTCCACTAAAAAGAGCTATAATCATTTATTTGCGGTGATTGACGCGTTTACGAAATACACTTGGCTCTATCCCACGAAGTCGAAGACAACTGAAGAGGTGATGGCTCGCTTAAGTAAACAAGCAGTTATATTCGGTAATCCAAGACGAATAATATCAGATAGAGGAACGGCGTTTACGTCTAATGCTTTTAAAGAATACTGCGACAAACAGAAAATCAAGCACGTGCTCATAACGACAGGGGTTCCGAGAGGAAATAATCAAGTTGAGAGGGTAAATCGAGTGGTCATTTCGATGTTAACGAAGCTATCAATGCCAAAACCAGCTGAGTGGCATAAGTATGTCGATATAGTACAGCAATATATCAATTCGTCATTTAATAGAAGTATTGGAAAAACTCCATTCGAACTTTTCGTTGGAGTTCCTATGAAACTGAAAGAAGATATTCGCCTCAGAGAGATTATTGATGAGGAAATTATTGGATCATTTGATCAACAACGTGATGAACTGCGAGAAGAAGCCAAAAAATATATAAATAAGATTCAAGAAGAAAACAGAGAGATTTTGAGTAAGAGACGCAAGAAAGCAAATAATTACAAAGTTGACGACATTGTAGTAATCCAGAGAACACCGTTTGGAGCGGGATTCAAATTTCATCCTAAGTTGTTTGGTCTATACAAAGTAACTTCGGTTACGAGAAATAATAGATATCAAGTTGAAAAAATAGGTGAGCATGCAGGACCTATTTGTACAAGTGCTTCAGCTGATCATATGAAGCCAGCTCAACAAGGTCCTGACTACGAGACTGATTACTCGGAAATAGAACTCAACGATGAAGAATTTAAACAGCATACCGGAGAATATGAAAATGAGGAATAAAGTGACAACTAGTGTGTATCGGGGCGATACAATATACAGAATGGCCGCATGTGGGAATATACTATTTTGTTTCTTCTTCAAATGAAAAAATCCAATTCAAATTAGCTACACATTTTGGAATCACCCTATGAAAATTTAGTTGATTGCGAAACGTGTTTGAAACGAGTTCAGATAACAGTGAATAGAACGCTCGTGATTTTGTTGATTTGGTTGGAGAAGAGGGTTGACGAGTTGGAGTTGAGAGGAGATGAGACGTTCTGGGTACGACGAGCTCTGCGAAGGACGGAACACATGTGAAAGCTAAATTATTTGATATTCTTTGCAAACCGTTTCTGTATCAGTATATTTAATTAATAAATTGCATACCTATTACGCGCGCAAAGGTTTTATTCATTCCTACAAGAATATGGTCAATTTGGTTGAATGTCCGACCATCTGGGGATACTCACGTTCTTTTGCGCATTTGGTTTCTTGCACTGCGGGGATGTTGATTTTGCATTTGTTTATTTCATCCAAAACTTTTCGCAGTATACGTGGCCTGTTCAATGATCTAATCTTCTTAGCTCCAAAATAATAGTCCTTTATACGTTGCGATAATCGTTGTCATTTATAGACTGTTGTCCTGGTTTTATGACAAGTAAACATTAAGTTGAGCATTGTCAGCACTTAGACGTGATCGGTGTTGGTCTAGTATTTTAATCTCCAGACAACCGCTGGTTAGGGCACCTTCTTTCTACTACCTGAAGACGCATCCGATAGGGGACCAAAGCTCCCATAGGGAAATTTTTCACACTTTTGCCCCCAAAAATGATTTGTTGTGTGGATGTATGGTTCTCTTTTTCATACACGTCCTCATCTGTCATACCTAATAAATTTGTTCTCGCACTGATTTGTGAAGAGTTCAGTCTTCCAACTGCCCATGGTCCATTCTAAAAACTCCACGATAAGCTTTGGTCAATTAAGGCAAATATAAAGGGTGATTCATAACAAGTGTACACATTTTAGTCTAAAAAAACATAGTTTTTGTGAAGATTGAGCTGTAATGTTTATTTATTATAAAAATTTGGTCCCTTGCAATTAAATATGAAACATAATTTTGGGCGTATATGTACCTCGTGCTGCTTTACGCACTATCAAACGATGACTGTAATTTTCGATGACATTTTCGCACATTTCCGGCGTTATTAAGCGTATGTTGGCTCGAATATTGTTTTTAAATGCTTTAGTAGTCTGGAGAGCATCAGCGTAAACATGATCCTTCAGAAATTTCCAAAGGAAGAAGTCACAAGGAGTCAAATCACACGATCTCGCCGGCCAATTTATGGGTCCATTTCGTGAAATTATTCGATTTCACGTAGAGCGCGAAATGTTTGCACTGGCGATCCATTATTTTTGTAAAAAGTTTTAACAATAATAAAACGTTCGGCTGATGTGTATGATGCCATGGTTAAAATTGTGAAAGACTAAACTGTCATAATCTGTCAATATATGGACCTGAAATTGGTGATAAATAAGAGTTAAGGCCCATTCACATGTGTACACTTGTTATGAATCACCCTATATAATATGTATTTTAGAATGTTGCTACCTTCATGGAGCCGATTCCAGATGGTTTGATCAATAACGGATATACTTGCAGGTCGCTCATGCCGAGTTTACAAGGTTCGGGCAGTCCATTCCAGTTGTCGCCCGGATTCCTCCTAATTCACGTTTTCTGGCTTACGTACCTGTCTCTCGAAACCGTTTCCATACTTTTTGTACAGCTCTCCCGGACACATCGAGTCGAATCGCAGCAGCTCTTTGGGGTTTTCCTTCTTGAAACAAAACTTCAGGTCTTGTCGCAGGTTCCATATCCATTTGATGACAAAAATCTGCTCTATTAATGCCGTTATAAGACTTCATAGCTATGCAATGTTCCTTTAAAGGCCTGCATTACAACGAGACTGAAACACAGACGCGTAAAGATTTGTAAAAAAGGCAATTTAAAACACGACATATTGTGCGTACCCACTTGAGATTAACAAAATACAATATGTTAACTTCAAAACAGGCTTACTTACAGTATAAGTAATTTAAAAACAAATTCCGAGACAATGTTATAGTGGACCCTATTTTATTTTGAGCAGTTTATTTATGTACATGTCATTAAGAAGAGTAAAATGAAAAATGTACCAAATTATCCATATTAAATTACACAAGCTAAAGCAGCAATAGCTTTGAAATATATATCTTTCACAGATTGTTTTTCGTTCTTCCATCCCACAACCTTTTCCATTCTTAGCTTTACTTTTACACTCCACTTTGCCAGTTTGTGTTTAAATAGTTTCTCGGAATACATCAATCAAACTTTATTAAAAAAACATGAAAGTGAAAGCTTGAAATGTCAGTAATTGAAACCCAGCAAATCCAAACAGAAAATACCTATTGTTACCACCGCTCCCATCCCATATTACTGTCGGCTGCTCACGGCGAAGGAAGACTAGCACGATTTACAATGCGTTATTTGGCTGAAATTTCTTTTCATTAACCTACTACCTGTCGACGTAATAAAAACGATAACAAATCCCGGTTGGGAGTTTTGGTGAAATAACAAAAAATATAAATTTAATATACATTGAAAAAGACTTTCCTTTTACGGCATCAACAACTAGCTGTGTGGTAGCTGCGTTAGCTGTGTCCTTCATCTTCTCAGAAAGATGCCCCATCATCCAAAGCATTTATTTTCTTTTGTCTTTTTTCAAGACGAGCATATTTTCGAGGGATGGATAAACCATCAAAATACTTCTAACCTAACGAAAACCGAATAAGATATTTTTTTGTTTCTCTTCTTTTCTTTCAATTTAATACCCACCTTGCCACCTCAAACCTGAAATTCGTTAGCTGTAACATTCTATGGAGCTTACATCCGGACTCTGACAGAATATTATTACGTTTAATGCTACCATGTAGCATTTTGCGAGAACTTTATGCTGAAAGGAACAAAGACAAGATAGTCACAATCAATATTAGGAGTTGTTGAATGTGAAAATGACAAGGCGAAATTACTGCCGTTTCATGGTTCGCAGATAACATTAAGATTACGTGAAATTGATGAAACTCGAGGAATTCGTGCTCGTGCGAATTTAATACATTTTCGAAAATTGAAGATGTGCTCATCACTCGAACTGAAGCGATTTCAAGGAAAATTTATTTGAATGGCACTTACGAGTACTACTCGTATACATATAATATTTGTAGCCTGTGAATTATCTGCTCTGAGTTTTGTTGATGGAGGCTTTAATTCGAACCTTTCTGTACGCGAAGGAAGAAATGTAAATCCTTAAAAATAATCCAATATTTTCGTGGCCGGTGGGATCAAGTAACCACAATTCACACTGTTATTTTTTCCAAGGAACGTCATTTCATCCATGAGCGCATCCACGTCGCGTGGGAAGTTTTCGCTCAATTTTTCGTGTCGTTAGTTGTTTATCTCCTCTATCTCTGGGTGAAAACGAAAGTTCCACTTAATGCCTCCGATCTCACCTGGATACAACAAATCCAATCAATTCAAAAGGAGATTATTGGTAATACTTTGAACTGGGTCACTTAATTGAAGGCTTTAGGCTCAATTTTATTTTGCTTAAAAATTTATAAAAACGCTGAGACCTGAAATATTGGGTTGTCTATGATAGCGTGAGGAGTAGAAATTCGAAACTAGAATGGATGTCTGTGATAAGGCTTGAATTGTTAGGGCTTGCATTGAAAGAGATTTTGATAATACTTTCGTAATGGGAAAATATATGGATTCAGGTGGATTGATATATCTTTTAGATTCTTTGAAACCATCTTATTCCTTAAAGATCTACAAAAATTAGATTTACGAAATATTGACTTTTGTTTGAGCTTCAAATGTTTGATCTGACTTTATTTTCTAAGATTACATTATTAAATATGATTTCGTATCTATTTTTCTTTATATTAAATTTAAATATTTCCCTTTAATTATATATTATATGAGATTTAACTTTTATTACTGTATAAAATCCTCTTCATTTTTCTTTACTTCAGTTGAATCAAGTTTTTAAAAATTTTATATCTGCCACATAAAATTTCGAAGATGGGAGCGCGGACCTAGTACAGCCCAATGGTGTATTACATCACCAAATGAAAACAAACCCAGCTGAGCTAGCAGCTGATGCGATTTAGCGGTACACGAAAGAGAAAGAAAAGATTTGGACGGACGAGGCAGTCCACGGACAAATTGGCGAAATTTTGTTCGAGGGTACTTATTGTTGTCAGGGCTCTTTTGTCCTGGCAGTTTATTATTTCCTTTGATAAAATTCCGTTCCTTAATATCTCAAAGATGCTTCTTTATAATTAAGAAAGAATTGAATCAATCTGATTTTATTGATGCTCGGCTAATTCAAATACGCTTTGGTTGTTACAATACAAAACTGAAACCATTACGAATTGTGATACAGATTACATTTTACAAATATGCTACTTAACGAGTTCAACAAAATTATTCGACTGAAATGATCAATTCGTAGAGCACCGGAGAAAGAACGCTGAGTTTGAGTCGCCGGCATGCCTGCCTTTGTCCATGAAATGTCACCCAATTTCTTCGATTGCGGATCCACTTCACGGACAAATGCACTGGCTGAATGTGTTTGGGTCAGCAATTTGACTGGGAAATGAAAATAGCAATTCGAGTTACGGTGTGTGGCAAAATTTAGGATTCATGAATATTGAATTGAATTAAAATATTTGAATTGAATAAAATTATTGAATTTGGGTGAAATGCCGGCGAAAGGCAAATTCAATTGTTCTTAAAGGGAACAGTGAAATGATTGATCAAAAGATAGGTGAATTGAGTTAAAATGATCGATAAATTGATAAATCAATCGAATTGATCACAAATGAGCTAATCACTACGGTGAATTAACCTTAAATAACTAAGCGTTGATGTTGGCGGATCAGGTCGTGATGGGTGCTCAAGGGTGTCAGGAACTCAACAATACTCTTGGTTAATTCGAGAAGTTTTGTTACTATTTGGATCGGTGCAGTGTGAGTTTATTAACATCGCGTTTTAGTTAATACTTGGTGGGAAGCTTACCCTTTGTTAATTCGATAAGTTTTGTCGCGTTTGGATCGGTTTCCGTGCAAGTCGAAATATCGGCCCACTGCTAAAAATCACATTAGCTCTTGTTCCGAAAACTTCACGTCAGTGTGTGATTTGCGATTGGAATTTATCTTAAGTGTTCCACTATATAGGCTGTTAGAAGAGTTCATGTGAGATCTTCTAATCAGCATTATTCGTGCGAGTGTTTTATTGTATCACATGCTTCGCTTGATCGGGAACACCACAGATTCATTTAACCTAAACGTGAAACGAGTGGAATTAATCTCATCGATATCGCGGGACCGGCAAATTTCAAAGTTATTTCTCGAATGCTGCAGCAGACGCTGGCGAATCGAAACGTGGGTAGACAGTCGTTGGATAGACGGCAGATTGCTGGTCAGAAGGGCGAAACAGATCAAGTTTTTTTGCAGTCGCGAGTCATCGTTTACGTCACTGTCCATTTTGCTACAACTAGGAGGTGTTCTCCTATAGAGCTCTCGTTCCTGTCTCGATCGCACCCTCGCCAAAAAACAAAACTGCATCAATTTGGATATATTTAATGCCTCAATTCTCGGGAAACCTGGCTCGCATTAGTACTATTACGATCTGTCCAAAATTTACGTTAAAAAAAAAAACAAATTATACTTTTCATTCTGTGAATAGCTCTCCTCAAAGTCCTTCAATTTTACGCTGGCTCTGCTAAGCATTCGTTTCCAAATCGATGAGGATGTTTTGTAGTAGTATAAGAATCGGAGTCCGCGTGGCTTAATGGTTAGAGCACTAAGTCCGTCAGCCAAACGTCTCTGGTTCAAGCCTCGTTGGCGTCAACGAGATTTAGTTCGAGTGGTTCTTCGGACGGACTATAAGCCTGTTCAGTTACGATACGTGCTGGTTTTAAAATCAGAACGTATCACAGTTGGGTTGACGGACGGACACACGGCCAAAGCGTGATAATGATTATATGACCAGGCCCGAAAGGGGCTGTAAGGCTACAAAGAAGAAAGAAGAAGAATAAGAATTCGACGATATAGTCGCTAACCTCAAAGCAAACGATCGACCTTCTGCAAGTAGAACCTACTGGAACGAAATGCGGATATCATCTCGTAAATTCAGTCAGTATTATCTACCAGGTCAGACAGTTTCAATAAATATTACTAACACAATATCCTCCTTTATAAAGATGTCAACATTATTATCGGCTAGAAATAATTCATGTCTCCCCATCTTATGGAAGCTAGTTTTCACACAAAAGTTTCTCCATAATTTACCCCTGGTTCAAAAAGCAAATCGTTATTTTAGGGTTAGAAATGAAAGCAAAAATAGGGAATATGATAAAAATTATTACTCTTTAAAGATAATTGATTTATAGTATGCAAGCGAATGTAAAAAAAACAAGTTGAAGTAGCAGGAGGATCCTCCTGCCAGAAGGGTATTGTAAAACAATTAGAAAATCAAACGATATATTCTGCATATAAAAACTTAACTAATACTATATACAGATTCTATAAACTGATCTCGAATAATTATTATGGTTTTTATGATTTTAAACTCGCCACCATTTTGTTTCAAGGGTTTTGACCTCGTCGCTTGATTAGTCATGATAACACATCAATATTACAAGCCAGTTCTAAAATTTTTATCAAAATTCTTACATATTTGTAGTGTCTAGGTCCGTTGCAAGCGTGTATCTCCCTATTATCACGTGTTATGTTGTTGTAATTGTTAAATATTCAATCGGCTGTAACTTAGCTGTTTATTGTTCAATTATTGTGAAATTTTCGAATCATATACAATTACTTTAAGAAAACTTAAATTATAGATTTTGGAAAATTTAACGGTTCCATCTTGATTTTATAGGAAAAAAGCAAAATTTATAAAATGTACTAATATTAACAAAGTTGATAGGATTTCTACTTCTAAGGTATTTGTTGCCCTTGTGAAGTAAAAAGTGTCAGTTTAAGTACTGTTTTGAAAAGTTCTTATAAAGAAATTTCATTTGATATTCATATCGGCTAGCTTTGATGAATTTTTTTTTCAGCGGCTTCTCCCCTGTACTGTATTCATCGATTCATGGCCAATTTTTTCTAATCCTAGAATCGTTACAAAGCCCTTTTGCTAGGAGCTCTCTTCTGCCTCCTCGACTTGTTCCACCTATGAGTATTAATTATAGGTGATTAACTTCAGTCATTGATTAAATTGAATAAAGTGTTAAAAACATGCACCTTAAACGTTGAAGTTGGGGCAAAATAACTCAAAATTATTCAATCTTCGCATATAAAACAGCCACTATTTTGCTTGACGATTACTAATACCACTAGCTGAGCCAATTTTAAAAGATATTCATGATACCAATCATTCCTGAAATTTTTCTGCAGATCCTAGCAAAGCTGTAGTGCCTAAGTCGGTTAAAAAGCGCATATTGTCCCATAGCCATACTCGTATGCTTCCATAGTAATTCAGCGCATATTGTTCCATAGTAATACAGGAAAATTCAAATCGCTATAACTCCGTTAAATACCTTTCGATCTTTATGAAACTTTCAGGGCAGATTAATCTTATAAATGATCATCTGCGTACTGAATTTTATTAAATTTAAGGGCACCGTTAAATATAGTTGCGGTGATGCTCGAATCGGTTGACAAATGGAACCAGGTGGCACATTATGCTCGGGCAGTCCTAAAATATAAAAGAGACTCACAGCAGCCGGAGGCGCTGGGGCTGGGGGATCGCTCTTCTGGCATTTCCTCTTCCGCTCTCCCCTCCCGCTAGGAAAGGGACTCCCCAGCTTGAAGGCGCCCCACGGCGTAACAAAACGAGCCCTGTAATGCGTCAAACGGTTCCAGGCTAGGTTCTCAGATTGACAGGGGAGGTGTTTAGTGGGTAGTCCAAGGGTATCCTCCATGGGAGTCCCACACTGCCAGACTCGGCGGGCATAAAGGCCTTCACCTCCCTACCACAAAAAAAGGGCACCGTTAAGATTTTATTCAAGAAAACATAAAATCGATAAATCATACTATTACTAACAAACTTGAGTGTGTTTCGACTTCTCATGTATTTGTTGTTGTTGTACTCATAAAGGCCTACATTCATGATTTTTTTCAGATTTTTCGGGTGGGGGGGACACAAAATTTTCGTACATTTCCCCTTCCCCTGCGCCCCTCAAAGCAAAATTTGTCACATCAAGACCTGTTTTGAAAATTTCTCATTGAGACCTTTGATTTGATATCCACATTGCCTACATGCAATGAAAACTTTTTTTTTTAGAGGCAACTCCCCTATATGTGAAGACCCCCCTTAAAGACCCTATTAATTTTTTTTTTCGTTATGAAACTTTGAAGAGGGCGTCACTTCGCACCTACTCACAAAATCTTATGTTTCTAGCTTATGTAGTTTGCGAGAAAAAGTGGTGTGACACACGAACGGACGGACAGAGGGACAGATAGGACGCGATTTTAGTAGGGTATTGTAAAATGATTTTACAATACCCTAAAAAGAATTAAAAAGGAATGAGAAAAAAACAGTGAATACCAAGGCAGTTAGTCTAAAGTGGAGAAGAATGAAGGTACAGTGCCGGAAAATAAAAGTGGGAAGTTCGACAGTTTAGATAAGCCAGTGCCGGAGTTACAAAAGTGGGAAAGCAAAAACGGAAGAAACGATTAAACACGGATGGTGTTTATGAAAGTTGCCGTTTTAAATGCTTTTTTTTAATTTTTTTTACGTTACAAACATTTCCATCTTAATTTACAGTGGCCCCACGCTTCTTTTTTGTCTTTCGTCGAGAGCTCGGAGTTCTGCAAGAAAGGGAGTGAGCATAAATTTGACTTTTTCTCTATTTTATTTTATTCATTATATCAAGTTACATTATTTGCATTCATATAGTATATTTAGTTAACCTTTGTTAAGTTCATATTTCATTATACATATTAGATTTTAGAGGGGGCGAATTTGCTTTTGGTGTTTCTATCAATTTCTTTTGTAAAATTTGCGAATCTTTGTTTTATAAATTTACTTTTTTGTTAAATAAAACGGCCATGTCTGTGTGAGGAAAAAACATTTATTATTTCTTAAAATGACATCTCTCTTTCCCGTCCGTATCACTCCGTGTTAGTTTTTATGTATAGGGTGGCTCAGCACGAGGTGTCAGGGTGTCCCGGAAGTCCCACGACACGACTGAGTGCTAGCCGGCCTCAGTATGACACTCAAATGTCACCCCTCTACTGAAAGATAATGTCTGCAACTGCGGTGACTTCCGCGGTTGTAACAGTACACCATCATTCATTGACTGGCTTAAAATCAAAAACACCACTTTTGAATATTTTGCACGATCTCATGCCTTAATACCACTTCCAGTCCAATTCGTTTCTCGGATTACTAATACGTTTAATTTATATTGACTGCGCTATTGTTAAAACTCTTTAACATCGACAGGGTTGTTCAGTGATCTGATGTTTACGAGGTCATTGTTGTTTGTTCAATGTATGACAAAGCTCTGTTGTACGTTTCAAAACAATCAAAGGTTTTCTAGAAATGGAGGTGCAAAAGACTCGTTTTCACCCTCTTAGTCAGATTTTAAAAATAAGCAATAATTTCCAGTGATCGCCATACAGATGTGATTTAGTAGCAGAGCTGTGGGCTTGTTTGCTCTTATTGGCATCGAATTCCTATCATAACCAGTAAACTCATTGTGCAACTTCGAAATAACTTGCTACTTTCTGGTTGCTTGTATTACAGCAACAAAAAATACATGGTTATAAAACAATATACGCTTATTATCAACTCAGACACTACGGATTTCCTAGGATTTGCATAAAAGTCTCAGAAATGATATAAACCATGAATATCTTTGAAAATTAGTCCAACAAGTGACATTAGTAGCCGTAAAACGAAATGGTGGCAATTTCAAATAAGAATATTGACTAAATTTGCTATATTTTCCCAACTTCAATATTTAAGGTACTCGCTTTTAATCCTTAATTGAATTTATTAATGATAGGCTGAAGATGGAGACCTTTAATTTAGAAATGGAGAAAATCGTGGAAGTTGCCGGTTATAATGGAGTAGTGCTGGTTTAAAAAAAAGAAATAATTTAACGTTTTTTAAGTTAAATCATTTTTTTGTGTCTGCATATCGTAGGTTAAGTACAAAACCCTTCTGATATGAGCGTATTTCTCTTTACCCAACTAGTTTGAATAATTTCGGAGAGATCTCCTCTCTATTGATTTACAGGGTTATCCATTTCGTGGTAGGAAAGTATAACCCTGCCATTTGACATTTGTCAGAATTAAATGTCATCCAAAGCGTGTTTTTTTAAGTTCAAGGTTTGCCATTTAGAAATATGGATCGTTTAACAGTCATAAAATGCATCAAAATTATTAAATTTTATTATAAAAATGGTGATTCTGCTGTATCAACATTTAGGGCTTTAGGAGCCGATTACGGTCGACACAATCGACCTACACAGCAAACAATTTCGATAACAGTGAGAAAATTTGAAGAGACTGGATCGGTTATTGATATTGCAAGGCCTGTACATCATCGCAACGTTCGTTCTGCTGAAAATGTCGCTGTCGTTGCTCAAAGTGTGGAGAAAGACCCGAATTTGTCGATTCCTCGACGTGCTCAACATTTGGGCTTGTCTTACGGCTCATTGTGGTGGATTTTGCATTTGGATTTGCATCTTCATCCGTACAAAATCCAACTCACTCAAGAGCATAAGCCTCAAGACCATACACAACGCAGAATGTATGCGAATTGGGTGATTGAGCAACAAGCCATTGATAACGATTTTTCGAACAACATTTTCTTTAGTGATGAGGCTCATTTTTCGCTCAGTGGTTACGTAAATAAACAGAATTGCCGCATATGGGGCTCTCAAAATCGTCAAGTGATCGCAGAAAGGCTTTTACGTCCGGGAAAAGTGACCGTTTGGTGTGCATTATGGTCTGGTGGTGTTATTGACCCGTATTTTTTTGAAAACGATCAAGGAAGAGCCATTACAGTCAATTCTGACCTCAATGGAAGGATGTTAACCGATTACTTTTGGAGAGAAATTGATGATTATGATCTGGAGAACATGTAGTTCTAACAGGACGGAGCCACAAGCGACACAATAGGCTAATCGAGCACTTTTGCAAGAGAAATTTCCAGGACGCGTAATTTCGAGGTTGAGTGGTTTCAATTGGCCCGCAAGATCCTGCGACCTAACACCTTTGGATTTCTTTTTATGGGGCTATGCGAAAGATCATCTTTGTGCGAACAATATTCGTGAAGTTATGGCCGAGATATTGCCGTAAATGTGCCGAAAAGTCATTGAAAATTACCTCAAAAGGATTGAGGCCTGTAAGAGGTCCTGTGGAGAACATTTGAATGATGTTGTATTTCACGTATAATGGCTTGGAAAAATCTTTATAATGAATGAAAAATTTTTTTCTATCTGAATATTTTATGTGTTTTCTTCAGCTTTATTTTCCGAAGCGTAAAATGGATAACCCTATATATGGTTTGTATAATAATGTTACAACTAGAGCCAAAAGTAATTTTTCATTGATCATCGTCAATACAAGCATTAAGCTAAGTTGTTTGCAGGTCAATTTACTCACTAAAAATATGAAGCAAATTTGCGTTCCAGTAAGGGTTGTCATTGGCACTCATAACATTAAAGAAAGTACATGGATAGAACCGATGGACGAGTGAAAAGATTGGAACTTAGTTATAATACTTGTGATAAGTCTTACAAACGATGATGGTGCAACCAAATAAACATTTAAGTAGCCCAAAAAAGGTTCGCTACAAATTGCTCTTAAATTCAACATCTCACAAGAATAAAAAATGAAAAACAAATGATGAAAGAAAAACGAATGGCAAATTTATGAAGTTAAAAAGCTGGTTCGATAAGTCTAGAAGAAAAATTCCAAAGAATTTATAGTAAAAATCAGAGGCAGGACCCATTCCAAGTAGTCCACGTCGTGTAGTGGTTAAAGGGCTCGCTGCGTAACTTGATAGCCCTTGGGTAGAACCCAAAACTGACGTTAGATAGGAGGCCATATGGCAGCAGCGCTTACTACCACACACATGACCATTAGTAGGCCGACTTTGCTAGCTAACTTACATGGCGGTATATGAAGAATTATGGAGGTGCCAACAAAAATTCGAAGTTTTGTACGGTTTTGAGGCGGATTTCTACAGTAAAATCCTGATGGCCCGCGGAGAACACAATAGCGCTCGTAGTGACGTGAAAATTATTTAAGTTCTTATACCCGTTTAGTTTTTAGTGCCCTTCAAAGTGAAAGAATAGGAATTTGTTTACATCTCAACGCTGAGCTATCAGTCGAACGTGCAAAACGTGTGTTTCATTTGCTCGTCTTGAAGCGTTTAGGAGTGCGAATTTATAGCATGCACGAAATGCGTTCCGCATGTTTTTTATTCGGAAAATAGTATATATTACGAAATATAAGCATTTGCTAATGCCACGGTTAGGTGACAGCTACCGGAAGGTTGTCCATAGTAGGCCGACTAATACATATGCAAATCGCTACCATATGGCTTCCTATCTAACGTCAGTTTTGGTAGAACCCCATTGGTGCCAACGAGACTACCTGGAGAATGTACATATATGCTTATCGCCTTTTCGAGTGCCGATGCATTTGATCAAGATAATGAGAATAACTCTAAGCGAAGACAAAAAAGAGCTATAGGGCTAAAGCAAAGAAGCAAGTCCTATTTAAGCATGTAATAAAATGTCTGCCAATTTTAAAGAAAAATGTAAATAGTCGAGAACTCATCTACACACACGACACGACACAAAGTTCCTAGTTCAAAAATGGTGAAATTTGATTTTTGCGTAGATAAAATAAAGTTTGCAAGTCTTATAGATAGTAACGTTTAGATCACACTCTAAGAATTAATTTACATAGGCTTAGTCTGGGATAGTTGGACCATGTTTATCTAAAGCTATTTTTTCCGAAATTTTGCAATGTCTAGGATAAGTTTTATATTTTTTTAATAAGTATATATGTCTTTAAACAATTGTAAGGAAGTTTGCAGTTGTTAAGCTTATCACTGATCCATTTATCCCAATTGTCAGGGATAGTAGGACCAGCTCCTCATTCAGATAAACAACGCTACTAGAGCACCATTTTAGGTTAAGACCTTACTCAACTATACAATCGAGCTATAGCATTGATCTTACGTCAAAATCAACAAACTTAACCACATAACAATTAAATCCAGTGAAAAATATTTTTCAACTCACCAAAAGAAATAAACAAAGTTTTTTTCCTTAAAAAACATGTGACACTCACGAGCAAAACTAAACGTGTTAACGTCTGCACGGGTTGCTTAATACGGAGCTCCATTTGAAACTCAAATATCCTAAAAAAAATTTCGAGAAATAAGTATCAACTTAAAACTTTAAGGAAGTGCCCACAAATTTAGGATACATCAAAGAAGTTGAAAATAATTGACGGTTACTATTGCAAATATTGAATATTTGATCAAAGTAACAATTTCAATTATTATCACATTTGATTTTCTTCCTATTTTTAATGCGCTGCCCGTACGATTTCTTATAAAGTTGTTTTTTTGGGGGGGTTTTATAAAACTATTATTAAAACAGCGACCTATCTATCCATCCATACGTTGCAGCAAATCTTTCCGCAAACAACGAAAATTTGAAACATGGAATTTGGTAAGTTAATACTTGTGCCATCTTCCAAGGTTCACACAAAGGCAATACACTAAAGGTAGCCAGTATGGGGATCAAATAAAATATATTGATGAGAAATTCACCGAACAGGTTTTAAATTGACACGTTTAGTTTAAGAGGTGCAGGGGAAGCGGAATGTATGGAAAAAAGTTTGCTCCTTTGCGATTGTGTACAAGTTATTCAAAAAATCTGAAAAAAATCATGAAAGTAGTTCTCTATGAGTACAACAATAAATATTTTTGAAACAAAACTTGCTCAACTTTGTTTATAGTAGTAAAATTTATAGATTTCTCATTTTCCCCGAAAAAATAGTATGGGTGGGTACCCTACGAATCAATGAAATTTTATATCTAGGTCAACATATCTTTTTTTCATCCTGTAAGTTTGATTGAAATCCATAAACATTCTGTGAGGTTAAAGCCAGTTGAATTTTCATATTTTGTAACTTCAACAATGCATGGCATTTCTACTATATTAGCTTTCAATCAAATAAGATGCAAAATGTTTATGCTATCTTCTTTAAAACTTCAGGTGAGGTGAATAACTTAAAACCTTCAACATTTTAACCCCTGAATGCTATATACATGCTATACTCCAACGTAGTTGCAGCCACTTAAAATTTTGTTTTTTTTAAGCATATTATTTAGTATGCATATCTTTGAAATGTTTGTTGGAAATTGTTCATCAGTTGCGTAACGGACGTATCTGCATTTCGTAGATTGAGTACAAAACCATTCTGACAGGACCATACTCTTGTCTGCTCGACTTCTTGATAAATGATTATCGAAATATTGATTTTTGACAGACCCCAGAAGGTTTCTATTTTCGTTTTCCATTACGAGGCAAAAAATACCCATTCGAATCAATCAACCTTTTTGAAATATGTATAACTAACTGCATATTAAAAGCAAAACCCATGAATGATACATTATTAACTCCAAGAATCAATATGAATTGTCATAAGTACACACGCTTCCCTAATTCAGTCAAATTAATGTATTTCCAATCGCTAATTGCAGGGGTGTACTTGCTAATGATATTGAGTCATAAACTCTTTAATTATCGACCATATAAACCGCTGTACTTCAATTACGTATCCAAATAAAAGTTAGAAGGACGTTTCGTTTCAGAAAAGAGTCCTTTGCCTTGCTTAAACAGATGAAAGTCATTAATTATTCACAAACTACTATGTACACTTCAAGCAGGTTTCATTGAATAAGGTTATGGGCTTAGGATTCAATTTTCAGTACACTCAAGTCAATTTGATTCCTGGCGACATTCCTTTACTCATTATTTGGATTAGATCGTAACATATTACTGGTGGTAAACTTTGCCGTTTCTTAGGGAAAAAGAATTTCCTTGTGTGGTTTAATGTTTGGTCTTTCTGAGCATGTCAACCAGTTCCGCAAAACTATACGCTTCGAAATAGCTGAATACTTTACTTTTTAACTAACTGCTTCATCAATTAAAATTGAATCAAGAAGCAGTTCTGAAGACTGCGACTTTTCTTCGAAGGCAATCCATTAGTCTAGACTGTTAACATTAGGAGGATAAGTCAAAATGTTATCCGTCACCTCTTGGTTGTACTGGGTAAATCTTTCTGATTATGACCTAGTGCGGTTGTAATCAAGGCCGGGTTAATATCTCATGCAATTAACATTTCGGGGAGGCATTTTTTTCCAACCACCTACACAGTAGAATAATGAACACCAAATTCAAACGTGACTATTTCGTTCGATGTTTCGAATGCCGTACTTATATACCAAGCCGAATTGTTGATTTGGATCAAATTACGTTATTTGGATAATTGAAACTAATTAAAATGAATCGTAGGTTAGAATGTTTCGAAACATATGAACAAATTGTAAAAATTCACATACAATTTATTCGAATATCTAATACGAGCTCTTATTGAGCTAAGTAGTTCGTTTGTACACATACGAGTACAAGATAGGAAATTGGATATCATGTCAGAACCTCCAGTTCTAGGAAACTCCTCCCAATGATATTAAATTGAAATGGTTGCATTGGTTTTTTTTATCATGTTTAATACTTTCAGAGTTTTATAAACTGAATTTTCTGAAATCGTTAACCATCTCTTTCCCTGTTTCCTCGGCCGAACGCCTTTAAAGGATATTTTATTTGAAACTATAAAAGCTACCATCATGAAACTTGTTGAACCAATCGAAAGTGATAAATTCTCTTAAAATCATATAAATAAATTCATAAGCTTCCTGGCAATTTCAAAAGAAATAAACAGTTATTTTATATAATATGGTTTTATTTCCATATGTAAACTACATTAATCTTTGGATGTAACAGAGTATATTAGTAGAGCAAAACGTAAAATATGATGTAGAATCCATAAATTCAAATCCAACAGTATTAAAGGGGATTCTCCGTACACGAAAGCGACCCTAAAATAAATAAATATGGAATTCTACTTAGTCACCACAGATTTGGTCGGATTAACAAGAAAATTTCCGAGATTATTTTTTGCATCAATGAGTTGTGGTAATAAATCTTTCAATAAGATCAGCATACTGCTAAAAGTTCAGATAAGCTCCCAAGCCAGTGGTGAAGTGCCGTATTAATATTACAAATGCATTATCAAACTAACAAATTACATGGAAAACAATGAAGCATCACTGGAAATGTAAGGAGAATACTTGAATCACTAAAAACACTGATAACGTCATTGCCGCTCACTAACGACAGCATGAACGCCTTCATAATTACAACAACAACAAGCATGGGATAGGTAATTGAAAACGTCAATTACTTCACAGGCGCTTACGTCATGCCAAATGTCCGAAATATATTGATCAACCTACACAAAGTGCCAGGGCACAAACGGATAATGATTATTCAACTTGCGAGGTAAAGGACGACAGTGCGTGAGAATGAGACGTGGTAAAACTAGTGAAACTGGTAAAAGCATTTCCAGTAATAGTGTAAATTGATTAATGCCATTAACATTTTTGAGAACTTAGTAAATTGTTATAGATGAAAATGTTTCGCAATTAAAAAATTACCTTATTTTCATAGAAATCTTAAATTGGAGACTGCGTGCCTAATACCTATTAAAATATATTGTATCTAACTCACTTGAAGAACTTTATCTATAGGCCATGTTATTGGTATCCTAATATCCTTACAAAACTTTTTAGGCAGAAGCACGCTACTGCCATTTTCGTTTTTAGGGCTTTGTACTAAAATACAAAACCTTATTGCAATCACGACCTGTGTCCGTCCGTCCATCTGTATGCCACAGCACTTTTTCTCCGAAACTATAGAGGCTACAGCTATGAAACTTTATAGAAAGGTAAGAAGTGGTGATTTCTTGAAAGGGGGTCTCTCCATATAGGAAGGTCACCCCTCAAAAAATAATTTCCACCATTGGTGGCCGAGTAGGATGTCATTGGGAAGGTCTTGATGAGATCTTTTCAAATCAATTCTTAAAATTGTCTTATGGGTACCGAGGGGGGCAAGAGAAGGGGAAATGTACGAACTTGTCGTGTGCTCCCCTCTCGCGATTGGATACCTTCCATCTGAAAAATCTGAAAAAAAAATCATGAATGTAGGCCTTTATGATAACAACAACACTCAACTTTGTTGGTAAGAATATGATTTATCGATTTTATGTTTTCTGGAATAAAATCTTAACGGTACTCTTAAATTAAATAAATAGACAGATGACTATTTATAGGATTGATCTTTTCTGAAATTTTCATAAAAATCGAATGGTTTTTAACGAAGTTAGAGCGATTTGAATTTTCCTGTATTACTTTGGAACAATATGCCCTGTATTACTATGGAAACGTATGGCTATGGAACCATATGCGTTTTTTACCGATTTAGACTCTACAGCTTTGCTAGGTTTTGCATGAAACTTCCAGGAACGATAGGTATCATGAAGATGAGTACCTACAATTGAAACAAGTCAAAGAGGCAGGAGAGAGCTCCTAGCAAAAGGGCTTTGTAACCATTCTAGGATTCGAAAAAATAGGCCATGAATCGATGATTACAGTACACGGGAGACGCCCCTGAAAAAAAAAATTTCATGAAAGGTAGCCGATATGAGTATTAATTGAAAGTTCTCTATGAGAGCTTTTTAAAACAGTTCTTCAACTGACAGTTTTTGCTTCAGTGGGGACATAGGGGGGAAACACATGCAAAAAGTGTTTCCTCCCTCGCAAATGGACACTCGTGATCTAAAAAATCTGAAAAAATTATCAAGGGATATATTTGTGGGTACAATAATAACAAATACTTCAGAGGTCAAAATTCGTTCAACTTTGTTAGTAATAGTATGATCTTCGAATTTCACATTTTTTCCAATAAAATCGTCTTTGACATATTTCTTGATTTTATTCGTTGGTGGTTACTGCATTTTGTAAGTTGAGTACAAAACCCTTCTGATATGAGCATAGGTCTATCTACCCAACTTGTTATTATAATTGAAGAAGGCTCCCAAAAATGAACGATGAGATAAGTTCGGATTTTGTTTTTGTTTAGCTGCAATTAAGTAACTAACCTAAATGTAATCATTTTAGAACACTTAGTCCTAATAGATAATTGCAATCATGTTTTCACAAAATGCATCCAAAAGTGATTAGTCAAATTTAATTTGCTTCGATCCGCGTAGTGTAGGGGTTAGAGCACTCACTTCGTAAGCCGAAGGGCGCTGGTTTGAGTCCCGTTGGTGACAATGAGGTTTGTTTCGAGTGAGCCTTTGAGCGGCCTATAAGCCCGCTCAGTTATGATGCGTACTGATTTCAAATCAGAACGTATCGCAGCTGGATGGACGGACACATGTCCAAAGCATGGTACTGACCATATCACCTTCCTGAGTACTGATACATTCAATCAAGATAATAAGCCACTCAAATTATCGCTAGGTGAAAGCTCAAAGGGGCTGTAGGGGTAAAGTAAAAAAAAAAATTCTTTGAAATTGGGGCTTAGCTCCTAAATAGTTTGTAAGAAAATCCAAGCGTTTATAGTTGTACTGGTATATACTCGTGCTTGAACATGCTTCTTACAGTATGTTTCGATAAATTGTTCCCCGTTTACTTTATCTCTTTTCTCAATGAATCATTTTGTAAAATATTAGAAAGAAAATCTTCTTCAGTTCTAAATCAACATCATTTCATCAAGTTGAATTCCTGTCAAATAAGTAATCTACAATATCCTAGTGCTTTTTCATCCCCATGTCTATTTATTTTGATACAATGTTGAAAGAAAGATTCGTTTTGAAGGCCACGGGTATCACTTGAAATCGTTTTCATCAAAACAAATTTAAACCTTCACCCAAGTGGACGACATTTCACTTTACCTGGGCTTTTGGGGCCTTTAATCCTTTCTTCTTCGTCATTCAAATATTTGCTAGTATTTCGTCAAACGAGTTATGCCATTGTGCTAGTCGCCTACAACGAAATTGTATATTTTTTCTCTAAAACTCTTCAATAAAATCGTGCCAAGACCTTGGTAAATATGACTGAAGAAGTGTTTGTTTATTCTTGACGAAAAGCAATAGTAGATGAGTCCTTTAAGAATTGTAGAAAGCAATCGTGATTTGTTTTTGTGTTATTTTATTGTGACTTGAATTGCGAGAAGGACATGAAACATGTTGAAACAAAGTAGCTTTAATTTTTAGAGCGTTTAAGTTTAATCCAAAATTGTATTCAAGATAAAAAATTGTGGTAAGATACATTGCCAATTTAATTTTCAATAATGATTTCATTGAAGACTTTAATATTTAGAGTGTTGTTTTTTATTGGAAAGTGATTTTCAGAATCGTATATAATGATTGATTTGCAAACCTAAGTGGCAGATCCCTTTAATTGACAATGGGACCGAATTGAATATTTCAATTCAATGAAATATGGACCTCCAAATTCATACCAAGTTGAGGACTTACTTCACAAAGTCGGAAAAACAAACAACACAAAATCAAGTAATATTGATAGTGTTCCTAATATACGAGTATTACAACGGCAGTGGCTTGAAGTTGCTTTTGGAAATTATTGCATATTATTCATGAAAATTTTAAACAATTCATGTTTCTCGAATCAGTGGAGTCATATCGGCTTTTAAGATAGAGAACATTTTTTTATATCTTCAAAGCAATTGCTGAATGACCTCACTACGTAATATTGTATGAGAGAGGCTATAAAGTTCAAACTTAACGAAGTACATATCGAGAAAAATTAATTAGTGCCGAACTGCCCTTTGTGTTTTGAACCAGGCGTTCTGCTATACATACGAATATACAGAAATCTTAGACGTTTGTTTCCTTTTCTCCTGAGATTGTGTAATTGTAATCTTTTCCCACTGAGTTGAGAAAAATGAATTCTTCAGCGTTTTATTGAACAATATGCATTTATTTCTAAATGTAAGACTCGTTTTCTGCACTGGTCTGGTTGAAGAATGGCTCATCCAATAGCCCTACCATTAAAGTCTCCAACGAAGAGTACATGGTGCGCTGTACTTCGAGCAGCATCCCGAAATGCCTTATGTTTAGTTTGGAAAGAGGATATGGTTTTATTTGGCGTTAGTCCTTGAATTGTAAATTCAAATATGCTTTGTTGATTCCATAGTGGTACATTTTATAAAAACATAAAGCAAGTCTGAAAATATTATAATACTCAAAAACTTAATGACCCACATACTCAAAGAAAAACAGTATCAAATTTTTTCAAATGAAAATCCCTAAATATTAACTACTAATTGGAAAAATGAGAAAAAAACCATTCGACTCTTCTGAAAATTAACATATTGTATAAGGAACACAGCAGAGTAATGAACATTCGATTTTTATGTAAATTCAATATTCTAACCTAACTCTGGTAAAATTCTATCAAAAAGCTTTATCTCATCCTAATATAATCCTCTCCAAATATACCTAATCTAAACGTTAAAATTATCTCTTATCCTAATAAAATACACATCAAAATAAACTGAAGCTTAGTGTTGAAACTCAGCCCTAATTTTTTGGTAAAGCTGCTAACACAAATAGACGATAATAATACTAACTGTAGCAATAATGAGCTGAGAATTCAAACATAGTAACAAAAAACACAAACCATAATCTAGACATTGTCATACAGCCACTAATATCTAGACTGATCCATCTCAGCCCAATCACCCTCAACGAATCGATCAAGTTAGTATCTCTATTGGAATTGTTGGTCTCTGCAACTCAAATTTGAAAGATATTTTATCTTCTTAGTGGTAACCCGTCACCACGTATTGCATATAACCGGAACATCACTAGAATCAAACAAGTTGGGTAAACAGGCCTACGCTCATGTCAGAAGGGTTTTGTACCCAAATTCTCAGAAATGCAATCACCAGCAATGAATATCATCAAGAAATATGTTAAAGAGATGTGCACGTTCAAAGAAAAGTCCTTTGTTTTTCTATTTTCAACGGTCGTCATTTTGTTGCAAACTAACAAAAATCACTCAAATCATTAATTCTCAAATATATTAATGTTATTGACCTTACTGGGAAATTTCAAGAAGATCAAGTCAAAACTGCAGGGACTGATTGGATGGAAAGTCCATAAAATACCAAAATCATGTGTTATTGTTGTTGTAATTGGAGAAATTTCAAACGGCTATAACTTCCGTGTTTGTCATGCGATTTTCATCAAACTTACAAAGTTTAAGAATCCTTAGTAGGAATACGCAAATGTCGAATTTTGTTCAGTTTAAGGGTACCGATGCGATTTTATTGGGATAATGTGAAATTCAAAGATCATACTATTATTAACAAAACTGAGTGAATTTCGACTTCCAAGGTATTTGTTGTTGTTGTACTCATAAGCACCTACCACCATAATTTTTTTTCAGATTTTTCGGATTACATGTGCCCAATCGCGAGGGGGGGGGGACACACAAATTTTTCGTGCATTTTTCCCCCCCGCGCATCCCTCGAAGCAAAAAGTATCAAATTAAGACCTGTTTTGAAAAGTTCTCACCAAGACCTTTCATTTGATACCCATATCGGCTACATTTGATCAAATTTTTTTTTCGGGGGCCACTCCCCTATATGGGGAGACTCCCCTTAAATACCTTATAAAATGTTTTGTAGTTGAGCTGTGAAGAGAGCGCCACTTTACACCTGCATACAAAATTTGATGCTTCTAGCTTAAGTAGTTTGCAAGAAAAAGTGCTGTGACACACGGACGGACGGACAGACTGGTCGCGAAACTAGTAGGGTTTTGTAAAATTATTTTACAAAACGCTAAAAAACGAATCATGTCCAAACACATGAATGCTTCTGGTCTCAATGTATCCATCCGCATGGTGGAATAGTTGTATAATCCAGAGGTTTTTGCTCGTAGTTACAGGTCTAGTGATACCATCTTGAAGTAGTTTCAATATGAAGATATCAATTCTCGTTAGCAAAGGCCAATAATGATCGCACTAATGACATGTTGAAATAAAAGCCGTTCGATAGAGTTGTAAAAACGCATTAACTATTCCTTACTGTAGACTCTTCAGGACATCAAAATCGCGTATTGTCATCAGATTTCAATCAGTAACAAGATATGATATTCTGTAACAGCATATTGCACAATATAGCGGCAAGGTGTCTGAGGACCCTGTCCTGAAAGAGTTTAAAAATTAGACCATCTAAAGAAACCGTGCCAAAGGTATTCTTCATATCAATGAGACATGCTCCAACATCTTCTTTATCATTTAGTTTACAGCATATGTCTAAATTTACCATCATAATGCCATGTATGGTCGAATTTATAGCTTGGGAACCAAACTGGCAATTCGGCATTAACTCATATTTCTCGTTGAGGGCGTTTAATGGTTGATTAAGTATCACTTGGCTGATGTTAAGCAGCTAGCTGATTAGCCAATGCTTTTATGGCTCGAAGATTCCTTTCTTCAAGATCGGCACTTTTCCACTGATTTGGGAAATATGAATTGCTCAACATATTGTTGAACAATATGAAATAATTTTACATAGCTACTTAAGAAAAATTTCGTAGTATTATATTCGGGATACTGGCAATACCATATGATTTCTTGTTGTTTACGCTGCTAAGTATAAGACACAAGTCTTCCTAGGTGACAAAATAATCAAGAAGATATCCATTTAGTATGAGGCCCGAGGCCGGCGTTCTTTTGAATTGAAGAATACATTCACCATTCAGGCTTGCCTTGAAACCGGAAACTTTTGCTTCAGCGACTTTTGAAAGTACACTCAACCTCGGTTATAACGCACCAGTTTATAACGAACCCTCGCATATAACGAAACAACTTAGCAGGTCCCATCTAATTTCCACTATTTTCCTTAGAAATAGTACTGGTTATAATGAACTCGGCTATAATGAACATTTGTTTATAGTGAACGTAATAGCCGCACAATTGGGTCATAATTATCGGATATAATGAACTTTTGGTAATCATTTTTGGATATAACGAACTTTTAGGTCATAATTATCGGATGTAATGAAGTTTTGGTCAAACAATTAGAGGAATACTCACATATCAATAATTCAGCGCTGGTTTATATGCTTGCGTAATTTGGGATTTCCCATTATGCATAGTTGGATTTCAGATTTTAAATGGCTACCAAAAATTTTCGCAAGCCTGAATGAATCTGGCAGCTCGCAGTTGATACCGCCGTTGTTTTAGTGCTATATCTTCGCGAACGCCTGTTATTTTTTACAGTGGGACCACGTACATACAAAGTATGAGTGAAAAGAAAGTGGTGTTTTCCCTAAAAGAAAAAGTTAACATAATCCGCGAAATTCAAAGTGGAAAGAAACAAAGCGATGTGTGTCGTGAAAAAAATAAAAGCAAGTCGCCAATGGTGACACTGCGGAAAAAAAGAACGAGTCGCTTCTTGCCTTTGAAAGTTTAAATAGTGGGGCAAAAAAGATGCGTAGATCGTTGCATGATGATGTGGATAAATTACTCCTAAAATGGTTGACATAACAAAGATTGTGTAATGTAGCAATTGGTGGGGCTGTCTTAAGGATTAAAGCAGAAGAATTTGGTCGAAAAATTATTGACGAATTTGTCTGCAGTGAAGGCTGGATTGATAGGTGGAAGACACGCCATAATGTTTGTAGCAGAAAAAGTGCTGGTGAGTCCGGGTCCGCAAACACAAATGTTGTGAACAATTGCATAAGCACTGTTTGGCCTACAATTAAAGAGATGTTTGGCGATGATGACATTTTTAACGCTGACGAAGCCGGTACTTTCCACAAGTTGACTGCCGATAAAGTTTTGAAATGTAAAGGCGAGCAGTACCAAGGTGGAAAATTGGCGAAAGGAAGGGTTATTATGTTAGTGTGTGCCTACATGTCTGCCGTGGAAAAACGAAAACTACTCGTTACTGGGAAGTCACAAAGGCCCCGGTGTCTCAAATACAATTAAAGGGTGTCTGTTGATTATTGTGCTAATAATCGAGCTTGGATGACATCTGCAATTTCCATCAATTATGTACGTGAATGTGACCAAGAGCTAACGCAGAAAAAACGAAAAATCCCACTATTGGTTGACAACTGTCCTGCGCATCCGAAAATTGGGCAGCTAAATTCCGTAAAGGTGCTGTTTATGCCACCGAACACCAGTTCAAAATTACAACCCATGGATCAGGGTATCATTCGTTAGTTGAAAAGTCATTATCGAAGCGCATTTTTGTTGAACATTGTTCAAAGCATTGATGCCGCTACATGCCTTAATGCTACATTACTTGATGTGGTCAATCTTTTGTACAAATCTTGGCACAAAGTATCTACAGAAACATTCAAGCCATGGAGAATAATGGAAGCTCTGATAGTTGAACTGAGGGCGAGTTAATTGAGGGTCCAATCGCAACTTCTACACCAATAGTGCAAAAACTAACAGAAGTTAGTCGATTTTTCTAGTTTCGCAGTGTACCACAAAATATTTTAAATAAATTGGTAGAAATCGAAGCTTATAAAGACACGCTTCAAACAAAAATAACAGACTATTTTAAGTAACAAATTTACGTATTCATGGACATTTGATGTTATATTTCGGATAAATTGGAAATTGAGTTTGCGGTTTGGTATTATTTTGAAGTACATACCTACATATTGATTTTGTTCATTAATGAAAATATTATTATTTTGTTTTAAATAAACTTCAGGAAAAAATATTTCTTGGTTTTTGGTTTAATATTTGGATATAACGAACTTCAGCTATAACGAACCAATTCTCATGGTTCCTAGAGGGTCGTTATAAACGAGGTTGACTGTATTTGGTTCCCACTCTCAGGGT
The DNA here is from genome assembly GCA_963969285.1 of Odontomyia ornata. Taxonomy (NCBI): domain Eukaryota; kingdom Metazoa; phylum Arthropoda; class Insecta; order Diptera; family Stratiomyidae; genus Odontomyia; species Odontomyia ornata. The sequence goes on from OZ017741.1 coordinate 172,447,909, forward strand.
TTTATTGGTGGACCACTTCAAAATGAATTCTGATAAGGGTAAGCGTCTGCAATCCATCATATAAAGGATTAATTCTTTTTCCATCTATATCTGGATTTATATTATAAATTTCGGCAAGATTTGACACCTTCACTCAAGACTTTTTACGAAATACACTGCAACCGCTGAAGGCGTTAAATCATTTCATACATACTTTCAGTTGATTAAGTTAAGCTATTCACAAACTTTATGTGGGTTTTTACCACGGATCAATTCAAATGCGTGTTGAGAAAAAATGTTGATAGAAACGTGTCGTGACTACATTTATTCAATTTGTATATTATATGGTCTATCTAAGTATTGTTTAAACTTACTTTAATTGACTTTGATTACCATGTAAGAAACGGATTGTTTATCCTTCAAAAACTGTTGCTTCTAAGTCAAAACAATTTTACACTTTTGTAAATAGACTCTACTTGCAATTTTGGCATAATAATATTGGATTTTTAATAAAAAAGCAAGGATTTTGTTCTTAAATGGAGCAAAGTAATTGCAACATTGAGCTAAATTTAATACACATGTTACCCAAATGTATTTACTACAATAGATTCTTCTTCCAAAATTGGTCGTGAGCTCTCGGAAGGAAGGAAATACCTTTGTAACTACGTATTTTTAGTGATTTTCGGAAAGTTTTTGGCAATAAAGCAATGAATATAATTTATTTAAACTTTTGGCATATTTTAAAAATATATAAAATTGAAGATAAAAGTTTTATAGTCAATTATTTTGTTTTATATGAAAATTTTCTCAGGGAATATGAAGAGCTTCAATACATCAGTGGTAAACATCAGACTCAGATGTTTGTGCACTGTCTCTCTTCTTTTAAAAGTATATCCCTTTTCGATGTGTATCTAATATTTTCTATTAAATTGAAAACTGCAATTTTAAAGATTTTGGAATAAATACGAATTATTTATATTTCAGTCCTTTTTAGATCTTTGTAAAAATTTTTTTTTTACAAATACCTACTAGTTTTCTACCTATCTGTCCGCCTGTACGTCTGTCTGTCTGTCCGTGCGTCACAGCTCGTTTCCTCAGAAGCTATAGGAGCTAGAATGCCCAAACTTTGTGAAAAGTTCAGAAGTGGTGATCTCTCAGAAGATACGGTCTTGCCAAAAATTTAAGGGGGTCCCCACTAATAACGAATTAGCCCTTAAACATTTTTTTTAATCAAAGGTAGTCGAAGGGGCTTTCAAATTGAAGGTCTTGATTAGAACTTTTAGAATTTGAAACAAAAAAGTCATTTTATGAATTAGACGGTCCAGAGGAAAGCAAAATGTACCAAAAATTTGCGTCCAACCCTCGCGAGTAGACGTTTTTGAGCCGAAAATCTGAAAATTATCACGAAAGTGGGACTTTTTAAGTACAAGGGCAACAAATAACTCAGAAATCGAAATTCGCTCAACTTTGTTATTAATAGTATGATTTGTAGATTTTAAATTTTCGCCCATCGATTTCCGAATCGTATCGCGCCAACTGGGCAAATGATCCGGTGCTCAGTTGCTCGACTTCAACAGACTGATACCACACAAGACCTTGCAGGGTCGAGAATATTATGGCTGTGGCTGCCAATTTAGCTGAGAAGATGAAACAGCAACCAGAAAGACTTACACATGTTCACGTTCAAAGTGCAAACAGTGCATCAATTAATGCCTGATGACCGTGATCTGCGTGTGTATTATCACAAACCATCCCCAATCTCAACAACGAAGAGGACGATTTTATATCGAAAATCATCATGAGTGGCGAGGCTCATTTATACTAAGCGGTTTCGTCAACAAGTAAAATTTTCATGTCTGGGGCACTAAAAATTCACTTGTAATGCACAAACAGCCATTACATACACTTAAAGCCACTATGTGGTGCGGTTTCGTCAACAAGTAAAATTTTCATTTCTGGGGCACTAAAAATTCACTTGTAATGCACAAACAGCCATTACATACACTCAAAGCCACTATGTGGTGCGGCGTTCACGAGGGAGGAGTGATCGGGCCGTATTTTTTTAGGGACGCCATCGGCAATACGGTCACTGTTGCTGTCGAACGCTACAGAACCATGGTTATTGACTTGTAACTAGCGGAATTGCATATGTGAGGCTAGATGAACATGTGTTTTCAACAAAACGGTGCAACCGCACACACAGCACGAGCCACAAGGCATATGGTGAAGGAAGCGTTTTCTAGCTGCGTAATCACCCGTTTTGGCATTGCCAGCAAGATCGTCCCATTTGACCATCCCAGACTTCTTTCTTTCGGACTAGTTGAAATCGCAAATTTATGCCAACAAGCCTCAACGAATTTCAGGTCTGAAGGGGAATATTTGGCAGGAATGCGAACAGTTATCACAGGAAATCCTGCGGAAAGTCATGAAAAATGCGGAAAATGGGTACAAATATGTATCAACACTGGCGGCAGCCGCTTGGTGGATATAATCTTTTCCACTTAACAGAAAAAATATCAAAGGTATAAATAAAGACTTCTCTTACTCGGAATAATTTTTTTTAGTGAATAAGTAATTCAAAAAAAAAAAATATTGGATAATCAATTGTACAGGTATGTCCCATGGCTCCATACGAAAGCTTGATGTGAGTCCGGCCTGAGGTGATGGGAGGTAAGAATTTAAGTAATGTTAAATTATTATTTCACAAATAGTTAATGGCGAGAAGAGCGAAAGGAATGAATCAGCGATTACATAGATGAATCGTAACGTTATTTTTTAACGGGTTAAACATCTATGAATTCTGGTGATTTGCCTAAATTTTTAATCAGCTTCATCAGTACGCGTGTTTGTTGCTAATCAAGGTCTGTAGGACACTCTACGGCAGTTTTGGGAAAAAGGAGAACTTCCAGCTATCAATCATCTTACCAATGAAGAGAAAGAGAATAAATTCCATTACACACAGACCGTTTATCGGCAGCTAACTAGAAGATATTCTGTTAGCCTTCCTTTCAAAAGCATTCAAGATCCCTTCTCGGACATTGGTGATACGCGAAAAATTACGTACATAAGGCTCAGACAACTAGAACGTCGGCTGGCACAAAATCCAGCTCTGTATGAACAATATCGAAAGTTTATGCAGGAGTACATCGATTTGGGTCACATGTCTAGAGTGCCGGCAGATCGAACACAGGTGACTACAGCATATTATCTACCACATCATGCTGTAGTGAAGGAAAACTGTAGCGCAACAAAATTAAGGGTAGTGTTCAATGCATTGGAAAAGGGCTACAAGGGAAAATCCTTAAATGACCTCCTCCATTCCGGCCACATGATTCAGGGAAGCTTATTGCATCTTCTCATGCGGTGGAGGCAACATAAGTGTGTGATTGCAGCTGATGTTGAAAAGATGTATCGACAAATTTATGTCCACAAGAAAGATCAGCATTTTCAACGAATCGTGTGGCGGTTCAACCAAAATGGTCCAATTGAACATTATCAGTTAAGGACAGTTACATATGGGACTGCATGTGCCCCATATCTCGCGATTCGAACATTACATCAACTAACTGCAGATGAGCATGATACATTTCATCAAGCCACACAAACGTTAACAAGTGACTTTTACATTGATAACGTACTGACGGGATCAGGTAAGCTAGAAGATCTCCTACAGTTACAAACTGACCTTCGAAATCTTTTGAGGAAGGGAGGATTCCATTTAGGAAAATGGTCATCAAACCACGCACAATTATTAGAATGTATTCCAGTATCAGAAAGGGAGACACAGCTGCCTCTTAACATAGCGGCAACCGAACAAATTAAAACACTCGGCATTCAATGGCACCTAGCCACCGATGACTTCTCATTTTCCATTGCAAGATCAAGCAAGGAGGAAAACCTTACAAAACGCACCCTACTGACAGAAATGGTGAAGCTGTTCGATCCTATAGGATGGTTGCAGCCCTGTATCATCATCGGCAAAACAACAATGCAGAGCCTGTGGCTTGCAGGAAAGGGTTGGGATGACCCACTAGACACAAATTTAACTAAGGAGTGGGCACAACTGCGACAACAGCTTCCAGTTTTAGAAAATCTCAAAATAATACGGTGGATAGAGTTTGGCCCATCTAAACCATTCGAGCTTCATGGATTTTGTGACGCTTCGTCATCGGCGTATGCTGCTGCTGTTTACGTTCGAATTGTAACTGAAACCTCAGGCAAGGTAGCACTCTTTGCAGCGAAATCAAAAGTAGCTCCAGTAAAGGTACCATCAATACCAAGGTTGGAGCTTAATAGAACAGTCTTACTAGTAAAATCGATGGCGGAGGTTATTAAGGCGCATAATTGGGACTATGTTCATAGATTTTACTGGGCAGACTCGACTGTAGTTCTTTCGTGGATACGGAGTCCCGCTGCCAAGTGGAAGGTCTACGTTGCTAACCGAGTGAGTGTCATACAGCAGCACAGTACAGTCAAACGATGGAATCATGCAGCACTCATAATGATCCAGCTGATATTGCATCAAGGGGGATGCAACCGAATGATCTCATCACATCATCTCTGTGGTGGAATGGACCAACGTGGCTCAATACACAAGTTATCAGGATACCTCCTATGATACAATCAACAAGTAGTGGAGATGAAGAGGCAAAATTCACATCTTTAATGGCTACAACCGAAAAACTGCCAACTATATTAAACAGGTATCCGTCTTTCCATAAGTTACAGAGAATTGCTGCGATGTGTCAACGTTTCGCCTTTAACACCAAACATCCCAACATGAAACGAACAGGGAATTCGTCAGAAAGCTGAGCTTAGAGCGGCTACTCACACTTGCGTCAGGATAACGCAGAACCATACATTTAAGGAGGATATACAATACATATCTACACGCGGTAGTGTTCCAAAAAGCAGTCGGATTCGATCCTTATCACCATGGATTGATGTTGATGGAATCCTCAGGGTGGGTGGTCACATACACGAGGCACTCATCGGAAATGGAGCTAAGCGACCTGCCATCATTCCGAAAGGCCCATTAGCAATGTTATTGATATGACAAGCCCACCAGCAAACCTTACATAGAGGTAGCCCACTGACATCATCGACTCTGCGTCTAAAGTGCTGGATCATATCAGGATAGACGGCCATAAAAAAGATATTGCGAGAGTGCATGACGTGTTTTAAGATGAGGGCTGAGCCCATGACGCAACTAATGGGAAACTTGCCATCCTGCAGAGTAAGACTCGAAAAACCGTTCCTAGAAACAGGTATTGACTACGCTGGGCCAATCAAGATCAAATGGAATGGGGGCAGAGGTGCTAAAATGGCTAAGGCATATATTACAATCTTTGTGTGCATGGCAGCAAAGGCTTTTCACTTAGAGCTAGTCTCGGATCTGACTACAAACGCGTGCATAGCAGCTATTAAACGATCGCAAGACGTAGAAAATGCAGAGTACTCTACAGCGATTGTGGTTCTAATTTCTTAGGAGCAAACAAACAGTTACAAGCCGCATACAAAACATCTCTTCAAGCATGTTGCTCTGAAGTTGTGAATCATGGAATCCAGTGGAAATTCATTCCTCCTAGTAGTCCACATTTTGGTGGACTCTGGGAAGCCGGCGTAAAAACGATGAAGGCACATATGTACAAAACAATCGGACATCAGGTATTAAACATTGAAGAGATGAACACACTTTTATGCCAAATCGAAGCATGTATGAATTCGCGTCCAATAACCCAAGTAAGCGATGATCCCAACGATTTGGCTGCACTAACCCCAGGTCATTTTCTAACGGGAGACAATATATTTGAAGTCAAGGATGATCCCAGCGAAACTAGCTACACTTTATTAAACAGATGGCACTTGGTTCAGCAGACGTAGCACTCTTTCTGGAGAAGCTGGACACAAGAGGGTATATGCAACGCTTGCAGCAACATTCCAAATGGCTTGAAAAAGAAGACAATCCAAAGTAGGCGACAACATTCCTTCTATGCAATGGCCACTAGCAAAAATAACAGCAACTCATCCAGGGCTAGATGGATTGGTTCGGACAGTGCCAGTCAAATTAAACAGGACTATCAAATTACGCCCAATAGCCAAAATTTGTAAACTCCCGTATACCATGGAAGAACAAAAACCATCAGAATTAAACAGAAAACCAACCAACACAGAAAGCCTATTACAAAATCTTGCAGTCAAGTGATCCACAATGAAAACCCTTGATACACAAACGAAGAGTAAAAAGAGTAAAAATATACGACTTCCGAATATACCAACAGTGCTACTGACAACATTGTTAGTCCTTGGAGTCTTACCTCCTCCTAAATTATCAGAGGCTAAAGTCACAACCTTGGATGGCGGTCTTTACATAGAAGAAATTGGGAAAGCCAATTTAAATCGAGGAGCTTTGCGAATCAACATCGAGCTACCGTTCGTTGACCTAACAACAGATGAGAGGGATTTGCAACGCATAAACACCAGTCTAAATTCTTTGTGTTCAATGGGTAGACTAATTACCAAAAAAGTCCACTGTTGGGATCTCGTTCATCACTTATCAGACTCAATTGAAGATACCAACCATAAAATCAGCCTGGTACTTTTCGTGCATGACCGAAAGAAGCGTGGAGTATTTGGACAAATGTTAACAGCAATTTTTGCCGTTAATGACGAGATCATCATGGATGTGCAAGATTTACCTGCAAATCAAGAAACATTAAAAAATTTTATCAACGATCAAGGAAGAATCATGTTGCAAGCCACAAAAATGCTAAATACAACATGTAGCAGGATCAACCAATAACTCGAACGATTTCAAGATCAGTTAAACAAGGGGCTTGAACTGATCAATACGGCAAAGGGATGGTTCTCTACAATAAACACGAACCAGATAAACATCCAATTTCTAGCAACCTATCAACGAGCCATCAATTCCGTTGAGGAAATGAGTTTAAAATACAGTCACATCCTAACAGCCATCAACACCAAGCAATAAATATTAGAATGTATCAAACTCGCAGAGTTACAACGCATTATCCAAGGAATACAAACTCTATTACCAGCTCACCTCAAAATTCTGCACACTTCTACTTCTAAACTTACAACTGACGCTAATGAAGACAGGATCAAAATCTATGGACACTTGCCAATCATTGACAACCGGAACTTTGATCTAATCAAAGCAACTCCCATCCCTATACAGCATAAATCCACATTTTCCACAGCATTCAGCGTTTCGAATTCAATCATAGGTATAAACTATGATGATCAACTATTCTTCGAAACAACAAGCGCGAATTCGCAGCCGCGTCAGAACTCACGAGTGGAACTAAGCTTCTGCCCAGCACAACCTTAATTGATATGAGAGCCAAGACCAGCTCCATTATACGGGAACTATACAACCTTCACAACCAACCTACATGTCCTCAAACATCCTTCCGGTCACAGTCACTAGTTCTACAGCAATCAACAGTTGGCTGTTCTTCACCCCGCAACCAGTCAATGCACAAACTATATGCCAAGGGTTAAGAAAGGACATTCTACTCAACGGTACACGCATTATTCACACATTCTTGTAGCCGAGCAACGACACAGAGGTCAGCGTTTTCAAATCTTCATATCACCAACTATCCCCGAATCAAACTTCACACAACAACCTACGGAACTCAAGCAATTGAGCTCGACAAGATTAATCCTAACAGGAGAATCTGTAGTGAATAGAGAGAGTTTCAAAATGTCCGTGAAGGACTGCAGCGATGTTCTGCTGCCACGGCAGAGGAAGGTGTCGGTTTCTGCCGAGAATGCCCTCGTCTGGAGACGCGTGAATGCGCTGGCAGGCTAGCATTGCGGTGTCGTGGGGCGGGTTCATTTCCCCAGCACGAGGACCCACTACAAAGATATTTCGCATTCACGAATTGGACTGCTGAACAAGAGGCGACAGAAGTCGCAAAAATTGTAGATAACTACACAGAGGGAATTATAACTTGTTTCGAGAACAAGTGAAACCTGAGAAGAAAGGCGAACTTGGGGTAACCTCGTCTTTACCCGACGAAGTTCATGGCCCACAAATGAAAGAGGGGCAACCGGGTGGTGGTGGAGCCTCTTCATACCCACCCAACCGGAATAAATCCATTGTTAACTTGTTGAAGTTGCCAGGTATTCCTCTTCTGAGTGGAAAACTCATACAACTTGAATTATATGAACTTTCCCATCAGAAGGGGAGTACCCCGGTGACCAATTTATGTCATAGAACTATACAATTGAATTGCATAACTCTATGCCATAAAAAGGCACTTTGCTTGGGCCACTCAACCCATGACGTCACCTGAAACAGAAAGGATTAGTTGGTACCCGGTGGCTGGCTCATATTTTGGGGTGGAAGCCTGCCACCGTACCGGGTCCTATACTCGGTCAGAAAAACCGGAAGGGAAAGGCCGATTTTAAGTTTAATCCATCATTTTTATTAATATTTTATTTACAATTGGCATGTTCTTCAAGAATGTTAATTTGCCACTTATTGTAAAATGACTCACTTTAAAATGTAAAGATTTCAAAATTTGCGATATGAAATAAACTAAAGCAAAGGACCGCCAAAATCGATCGTTTAATAAATCGTTAGGTATTCATGTTCCGAGTAAAAAAAAAAAAAAATGAGAGCTCATATTACTTATAGTATATAAATACCATATGTTGCATGTTTATACTATGCTTTTCAAGTTAGTTTTTCTTAACTTAAGATTCCATCCAGTTTTTCTTAATTATTTAGTAAGGTTTTGAAATAACCGAGTTGCTTTTCAACAAACAAAGTAAAAATGTTTAATTGTAATCACGTTCAGCTAATGAAAACTTAATCACTCAACAAGAAACACTAAATACCGCAATACGCAGGATCCAATGGAAACCTGTTAAGCCTCACGCAACGTTGTCTACAATATCCATTACCATCTTTGGGTTACTCCTTGTTGCAGAAATCAGTACTAGCCTCTATATTTGCATACGAGCTAAGATAAGAAGAGAACCTTCTTCATTCACCACTTGTTCTAATCAACATCAACTTTAAGACCCTGACGGCTCTTAGTGGGCGGCTATGTACGAGTAACTAGTACTAAGGAAAATAAAAGTCATTTACCTTTTGTATCCAATTAATTATGTCAAGATTTGCTAACGTTAAGGAGACAAAAAGTAGTACAATTACCTCAAGTTCATACACATGTAATTTGCAATTGTATCAAGTAAGCATAATGTTCAATTAATATTAATATGTGAAATTACTGCCACTTCAAGAAAATATTGAGTCAATCAAAGTTCAATTGAAAAATATTGAACTCGCTTGAAATGGCAATTATTCTTTCCTCGCGTCAGCTAAGAATTTATGCTGTTAAAGCGAAATGTAGGTATAAATTAAGACAGAGCGGTAACAATAAAGCGTTGCTAGTCAATCAATTAATAATCGTGTTTCATTGCTTTTTTCACGCAGGAACAATGATAAGAAATATGGTCATTTTTAAAAACCATGTCCTGATGTGAATTGTATTGGATTATTAGTATCCTAATTAAATTGAAGGGCGTAAACCAAACTTCCCCATCGGATGAAGCTTTTAGGTACTGAGCAGTAGAAGGTCAAAACAAGTTGGGTAAACAGACCTACGCTCATGTCAGAAGGGTTTTGTATTCAATTTACAAAATGCAGTCACCAGATCGAATCAAATCAAGAAACATGTCAAAGACGATTTTATTGGAGAAAATATGAAATACGAAGATCATACTATTATTAACAAGGTTGAACGAATTTCAACTTCTGAGGTTTTTGGTATTGTTATACTGATAAATATCTCCCTTGATAATTATTTCAGATGTCCATCCGCGACGGAGGAAACACATTTTTCATGTATTTCCCCACTGAAGCAAAAACTGACAGTTTAACAACTGTTTTGAAAAGCTCCCATGGAAACTTTTATTTCATACTCATATCGGCTACGTTTCATGAATTTTTTTTTCCAGGGGCCAGTCTCCTGTACTGTTATCATCGATTAGTGGCCAATTTTTTCGAATCCAAGAATGGTTACAAAACCCTTTTGCTAGGAGCTCTCTCCTGCCTCCTTGACTTGTTTCACTTATGAGCATTAATTGTAGGTACTCATCTTCAGTCATTCATTAAATTGAATCAAGTGTTCAAAGCATGCGCCTTAAACGTTGAAGTTGGGGCAAAATAACTCAAAATTATTCAATCTTCGCATTTAAAACAGCCACTATTTTGTTTTACGATTACTGATACCACCAGCTGAACCGATTCTCAAAGATTTACATGACACCTATCATTCCTGAAATTTTCATGCAAATCCTAGCAAAACTGTAGTGTCAAAGTCAAAGTCAAAAGCGCTTTATTTAATACGAATCGTTATAAATTTTTAAAAGAACATAAAGCAAATTCCAAACAATAAAACTATAAAAAAACTTAATGGCCCGAATGGCTCTCTAAATTTATACGTTATCAGTTAAACCCATTTAATGAAAAAAAAATACACTAGCAAATTTAAATTAATTAAGATTATTACATATTTTTTGATTGAATTGGAAAAAGGAGAAAAAACCAACCAGCATTATTCAAAAATTACTTATATTACTAACACAACAATGAACTTATATCCTATACCTAATATGTTACACACTAATTCTAAATAAGTTCAATAAAAAAAAAAAAAAAAAAAAAAAAAAAAAAAAAACAACGGCTGTGAAATCCAAGGGTTTTCACTCACAGTTACAGATCTTGCGGTTTGCGATATGATTCCGAAGAAGTTTCAATATGAAGATATCGACTCTTGTCACTTGAGCGGTTTGATAAATTTTTCCAATCCGTCTCAGGCTTCCTGTACAAACCAGTACATGCACGAAGACATTTCCTTTCGAAAACTCTTAATCTTTCCATTGTACTAGCACTCTGGTTGTACCAGATCTGGCATCCGTATGTCAAAACTGGCCTAACCAGGGTCTTGTAACAAATAACTTTGACTTTTTGATCAATGTTTCTGGAATGAAAGAGTCGCCAAAGAGCCATGACTACTTTGAGTGCTTTACTGAGCATGATTTTCACATGTTCAGTACAGTACAGATACTGATCGAGATGAACACCGAGGTATCGAACACAGGATTCATGTGGAACCCGTTCTGAACTACCCTCACCAGCCATAATGTGGAAATCCTTCCAATTACGTTTCAGGTCTTGACTGGCTCCCTGCAGCGTTGTCCGAAACAAAATTGTTTCGCACTTCTGCGCATTGATTTTCATTCGCCAATTGTCGGTGTAGAGCTGCACATCATTAAACATTTTTTGAAGATTGCTCTGAACTATTGTAGCTTTTCGGTCTGCCGTATAGATGATCAGATCATCAGCAAACGCTACCAATGATCGCGTGGGCAAGACATGAAAATCAAAGCTGCTCAATAGCTTGCGAATGAATATTGAGAAAAGCAGGGGCGCAGTAACTGTTCCTTGCTGTAGACCATTCAAGACCTTGAATTCGCGCATTGTTGTCAGATTTCCATCAGTTACAACAAATGATTTCCCGTATAACATATTACACATCATGGCGACAAGGTGTCTGCGGAACCTGTCCTGAAGAAGTTTGAAAACTAGTCCATCTAACCACACCGTATCGAAGGCTTTCTCCATGTCAATGAGACATGCTCCAACACATTCTTTGTTGTTTAGTTTCCAACAAATGTCTGAGGTTACTTTCGCTACTGCATGTATGGTCGAATGCCTGGCACGAAAACCAAATTGGCAATTCGGCATCAGCTCATATTTCTCAATGTGGGCGTTTAATGCTCTGTTGAGTATCACTTCAAACACCTTGCTGATGTTAGGCAGCAAGCCGATTGGGCGATAGCTTTTAGGGCATGAAGATTCTTTTCCTTTCTTCAAGATCGGAAATACCTTAGCCTTTTTCCATTCATTTGGGAAATATGAATTGCTCAACATGTTGTTGAACAATATGCAATAATTCCTAATAGCAACCTCAGGCAAATGTTGGAGAACTATATTTGGAATACCGTCAGTACCACATGATTTTTTGTTGTTTATTCTGCAAAATATGAAGCACAAGTCTTCATAGCTGACAAAATAATCAATAAGATTCATGGTTGGTATGAGGTCAGATGTTAACGTTTCATCGAAATGAAGAATTGATTGGCCGTTCAGGCTTGATTTGAAGTCGGAAACTTTTGCTTCAACGACCTCCGAAAATATTTCATTCCTTCTCTCTGGGTTTGGCAGATGAACCAATTCAAAATGTGTTGCAATCAGGGAAAGCTTCTGCAATCCATCACATATAATCTATCCGGAGTCGTACTATCAATTCCGATACCAGCCCTATCGAGAAGATTTATCTCATCACTAGCGACTTCAAGATTCGATACCTTCACTCGAGACTTCCTGCGGAATAAGCTATTCACTTTCGCGAAAACGCCATCTGGGTCCTGTGGGCTTATACCCCTCAGTTTTTCCGCCCATTGATTGCTGACCTCACTCCTAAAGTATGAACGGATTAGGTTCCGGACATTCTTCAGGTGTAATTTCAACAAAGACAATGAGGGATGGTTGTAGTCCAAAAATCGTCGATAAATATTGTTGACGCGGGTGAGAAGAAGGCTTTTCAATCTTTTCAACCTTGCGATGGTTGGTGTTTCATATTCTTCCATATTGTTTCGATGTTTAATCTTGGGGACTACTTTCTCAATTGTTTCCAACGTCAGCTTCTCTAACTTCGACAAATAGAGATCTATTTCATCGTCAGTTAGATTTCTGTTATTAGGAACCATTGAGCAAGAGTTGCCATCATCAGAAGGAGGAGATTGCTTCTGGTACTCCCGATTAAACTTCTTTTGAAACTTTCGCCAGTCTGTTTTTCTGAAATTCAACCGATGGTTTTCATGTTGAACTGGAATGAGGAAGAAATCATCCCTTTGATGATTGATTTCCATCACGATTGCGTTATGGTCGCTATCGTAAGGAAGCACCTGCAGTTTCCGTTGAGGACTATTAAAGCTGAATTCAAGTCTTGCGTCACCAATGCAGAGGTCCAAATATGAGTTTGTCCTAGGGTATGTTGGGAACTCCGACCCATAAAGGTTGCACCTGTACTCAATTTGGTTCTATGTTATCCATGATTTCAGGAATACACCTCTTGGATTATTGGTGGCGTTTAGCCATGATGTATGCTTGGCATTCAGGTCACCAGCAAGAATATAATAACTATGCAACCTGTTCAATTCGAGTATTTCAAACAAGGAATTGAGTTCCTCCTTGAACTTGAGAACATTTTGACCAGTTGCATAGGCAGAGATAGCGAAGAGGTTATCCCCACGTGGCAGTGAAATTTTGATGACGGACACTTCAAGAAATTCAAAGTTTTTGAATTCGACTTTTTCAATATTTTGGAAACGATAGGGTCTTCTAACCAATATCCCGGTGCCACCTCCCCCATCACCTATTAGCCTATCATTTATTACGAATGCAAAATCTTTGAATGCCATGGAATGCCATGAATTGAGGTGGGTTTCAGTGAGAAGTATGATGTCAGGCTTTTGCTTAACAATAAATTCAAGGAGATAATCACGTCGATGTATAGCAACGATCGAGTTAACGTTGCTCGATATGAGGCGAAGCCTATCCATGGGAATATGACTGGATGCCAAGTTATTATTAGGCATTTGAAAGACCTAAACGCTGAAATGCAAAGTTAATTTTTGAATCTTGTTTGTCGATTCTCTCCGATAAAGTATTAAGTTGCTGGTAAATTTTGAGAAGCAGCTCATTATTGCCACTTTCATTATTTACATTATTTTCAGCATTTTCTGCTGGTCCTCTAGCGGCGAGTGCAAATGATACTCCGGGCTTGACGAAGTTGGGAGGTATGATATTACGGTGTACTTGTGTTTGCTTTGGAGCAAATTTAACTTTTGCATCTTGATATCGGGAGCATCCTCGATATGATGCTGGGTGACGAAAAACACCGCAGTTAACGCAGTATAATTTTTCTTTAGGCTCCGTCTGAGCCAATTTGCACTCACCGGGAGCATGAACGTCTTTGCATTTAACGCAACGATAGTGCATGGCACAATTGGCAGCCGAATGTCCAAATCTTTGACACCGGTAACACTGGTTGACTTCTCTTTTCTGGAGGCGTTCCCACCTCACCACTCTGAAATTCAAGTACCTTATTTGTTGAAGGGCACTTGGACTGCTCTTATTTGCAATTTGTACCAAGTAAAGTGGTAAATTCTTCCTTTCTATGGTCGACCTTCTTGTCGCAAAGGCTTTGACCGAAACAAAATCAATATCTGGGGCAGCCTCCTTGAGAACATGAAGGAGATCGACCGTATCCTCTCCGCTGTCCAAACCCTTCAACAAGAAGGTCTGATTCTTTTCACTTTTTGGGGTATAGGTAAAGTGTGGAACCTCCCCAGAAATCAGCGCATCTTTTGCTGACTAAAAATCAACCAGTGATTTTGTCCTTATAGTTAATTTTTCGGCATTAACTCTTTTTATTTCGAAATTGGCCAGTTTATTTTCGGCTGCCAATAGCCGAACCATATCTTTCCCGGTTTGTCCGAACACGTTGATTGGCGGAACTTTTTCTATCTTGTTCGAAGCTTTTTCAGAGGAACCAGCAGAACTGCGGGCTGGTTTTTTCTCCTTATTTTTGTTCTTTAAATATTCAATAAAATTAACGTCAATATCTTGATTAAAATTACCTCCGATGTTTTCTTCGATTTCCATATCTTCGGATGATCCCTCCAGAGCTGCAAAATAGTTTTGGCTCTCCTTATTGCCACCAATACTTGGAACTTCTTCTGGAATTGCTTGCTTTGTGCTTTTCTTCGGCTTTGTTACCTGTTGCCATTGATTTTGTTGCTGCGTCTTTTGAGGCTTCATCCCTTTCTTGAAGAGATCCTTGAAAGACTGTATCTCTTGTCTTAGTTCATCATTTTTTTCTGCAATTTGGCAATTTGTTGATTGTCCGCTATTATTTGCAGCTCGCACCCTTCATCTGCGGAGTTTTCTTCGTTATGTTTTCTTTTGGTGATTGTTGCCAGTTTCGTATTCGTCGTTTCCCCAGGTTGTCCCAACGGTGGGAAGCCATCGGGCTCCTCCATACCAGCGGCGAAATTTTCTTTGGTAATTTGTTTTTCGTTACCAATCGAAGTAAAAATATTCGATAGAAATTTCCTGAGTCGATTACTTCGACAATATAAAATTTTTTCCGATAAAAATTAACTTCGGACTAACGTTTTTTTTTAAATTAATTTTATTTTTCAAACTGTAGTGTCTGAGTCGGTAAAAAGCGCATGTTGTTCCATAGCCATATGTTGCCATAGTAATAAATGCAGCGCATATTGTTCCATAGTAATACAGGAAAATTCAAACCGCTATAACTTCGCTTATGAAACTTTCAGGATAAGTCAATCTTATAAAAAGACATCTACGTACTGAATTTCATAGAATTTAAGGGCACCGTTAAGATTTTATTTAAGAAAACATAAAATCGATAAATCATACTATTCCTAACAAAGTTGAGTGAATTGCGACTTCTCACGTATTTGTTGTTGTTGTACCCACCAAGGCCTACATTCCTGATTTTTTTCAGATTTTTGCCATCACAGGTGTCCAATCGCGAGGGGGGGGGACACAAATTTTTCGTGTATTTCCCCTCCCTGTGCACCCCTCGAAGCAAATTTTGCCAAACTAAGACCTGTTTTGAAAAGTTATCATCAAGACCTTTCATTTGATACCCATATCGGCTACCTTCAATGAAATTTTTTTTCGGGGGGTCACTCGCCTATATGTGGAGACCCCCCTTAAATACCTTATAGATTTTTTTTGTAATTGAACTTTAAAGAGATCACCACTTTACACCTGCACACAAAATTTGATGTTTCTAGCTTAAGTAGTTTCCGAGAAAAACTGCTGTGACACACGGACGGACGGACGGACAGACGGACAGACTGGTCGTGAAACCAGTAGGGTTTTGTAAAATAATTTTACAAAACCCCTAAAAACAGCAACAACACTATTGCTTGGTTTGAGATAAGGACTTAAGATCCTTGAATACTTGGGCAATAGAAAATTTAAGAAATACTCACAGTATGAAGTCCTGAAAGGAATCGAGAACAATTAATACTTTTTAAATTATGTATTGCAGGAATAATTTTTGACGAAAATTTCGATGCACAACTGTCTTCTGACATAATTTCTTTCATAAATTTTGTAGGTTTCTCTTTCGTTTACTTACTTGAAATGATCCCTCTTGAAATTCTCTGAATTTTTTTCACCCCAAAATATTCAAGAAATTGTCACTTCTGATCTTTTCACAAAGTATTATGGCTGCAGCTTCTAGGGTTTTGGCGAAAAGCTGTTATGACTTACAGACAAATGGGAAGACACAGGTCATGATTTCAGTAGGTTTCAACCTTAGTACAAAAGTCCCTAATTAAATTAATCCTTCTCCTTTCATACTTTTCTTGTCTGGAATATAACAAGGCAAATAAACAGAAAATAAATGCAAAAAATATCAACTTTTTTACCATTTCCGTAATTTTAAACTCATTTATGGATATTTATTCATTACATTGTGCTGATGTTATCCTTTTTGCGTATCTTGCAGAGTACAAAACCTTGATGCAATTGTTCGGCCGGCTGATCGTGAGCTTCCCGTTGTGAATACAAAAGGCGACGTACTGTTTAATTCATTCAAAGGAATTTTCAATGGCCAAGGCGGATTCTTTTCACAAGCACCACGGATATATAGTTTTAATGGAAAGAATGTGCTGACAGACTTGACGTGGTAAGTAATTTATTAATGGTGTTATCCTTAAAGTAAATACGTTTTTGTTACGTTCAGACATCTGCAAACAAATCATTTTGAAATTTTTAAACACTGAATTCATGTGGATTAGGTTTTGTAAGATGAGTTAGAGCCTGGGGCTTAAATGTTCTTTATTTTCATGCTTACACTTTTATGCGAGTATTATTGGAGTTGTTTATGTCGTCTTGTCAAAACTAGTGTTACTGGAGTTAGCCACTTATCCACGGTTGGTGTGGAGTGAGGGCATCATTCTCTGTGGCTTATATACTGTCTGAAAATACCTATTCCTTCCAACAATTATCCTCCACTCTGAACGGCAAAAGTTAAACTCAAAGAGCATCATAAATTGCTACTTATGATTTCGAGGCCTTTCATTAGATATTTAGACACGATAATCGTAGTAAAATTCTTTATTACTATTACATAAAAAGTTATCTGACCCTCCCAATCGCAAGAATAAAGAATAAAGCTAACGCAGTCAAACTTCACTAGATATAAAAACACGACTTTCTTTGAAATTTCATTTTCATTGGATAATTTCTTTCATCTGCCTATTAAAAGATAGGTAACGTGACAAGGGAGAGGCAAGTAATTTTCCTGAATTTCATCATTAATTTTTCCCCGAAAACGAACTTTATTTTTATTTATTCGTTTGGATCTTTTTCTGAGAAAAAGCACAAGCGACATATGGAAAGCGCGGTGACAAACTTTGACAGTGTTTCATTTATGTATGTCTTCACAGAATGTCTGTCAGGGACATTTCAAACTTAATCTTTCTACTGAATTCGCAGTGAGGTTTTGCCGCTACCAATTCACATTCACTTTGCAAATGGATGAAATATACATATGTATATTGAACGTTGTGATATAATAACAGAAGCAGCACTTTTCAATCTGCTGAATCTTTTATTTGGAATGGCTGCAGAAAAGACAACGAACAATCAAATGGTAATTAAAGCTAATGCTAAGAATGCAATTTCATGATTTTTGGCTAACAAGTCTGATCTGAAGTATAACAGCACTACGTGAGCTGGGCTTCAATATATAAAGTTTTCGGCAGTTCAGACTTCAACATATGTAGATTTCTTCACGATGAAAATTCATGTACTCGGAAGTTTATTCCATGTCAGGAGCCATCCAATTCCATTTGCTTTATTATGGAAGATATGAATGTTTCCAGGTATATCGCTATAGTTCAAAGACAGAAAACTTACAGGAAAAACTGTCACTATATAGTAAAGTGCTCGTATGTTAAACTCTTTTAACTTTAGAAAAACCGTAATAGTATTACCCCACACATTTTGTCAACCTAACTTTACTAGGAGCAATTATTAGAAAACGTTTTCGCTGTTGCAACAAGCTAATATGCGTTGTAGATTTTCCGGCGGAAAACTTTATCACTTTAAAAGGGATTTGTAAGAGTTACTCTAAGGGAGAACGGTTTTGTTCCCGGCTGTGGACGTATTTATGCCAAAAACTTGGTTCATTAAACGGGCAGAGATGTAATGAAAATTGCATTTGTCACAGGGTTTCCAAGATCTGCTATTACAGAGTGGGATGAGAATCCGTGCTTTGTCATTCATATGCCATCCATTTTGCCGGGAGGCAACATGTGTGTGGGTTCGTGTTGAATTAATGAGATTTAGAGCGAAAACTTTAGCTTCGTATACAACTCTGATGAAAGAGTAATTTGTCTGCCAGGCGTAGTATAAGATAAACAGTTTGTAAAAGATCCAAGAAACACTTGAACAGAAAAAGGAGAAAATTTTCCATGGCTTTAATTAACGCTTTTAAGTCGCAGTCGAATGTATGAAGTCACGTATTTTCTTGGCATGGATGAGGGTTGCATCATTTTCTCAATTATCTTGAAAAGATAAATAGAGCATGAAATATTGATTAAGAAAAGTTTTGTTTGTAAACTTGTGAATTAAATATCAAGACAGCATTAGTTAATCGCAAAGAGGGTTAGCTATCAGTCAATTAGAAGCCAAAGATTGATCCTTGGGGCAACTGAAGACATGAAAATTTGCTTAGACATTTCTATTTGTTGACGGATTAATAATATAATATACTCCATGGGTTTGAATTTGGAAATAATATTTTCAGAGAAATATATTTAAAAGCTTATTATTAGTCAAATTTTGACCAGGTTAAGCTACATTTACGGTCAAATAAAGAAAGGATGAATGATTCAGCAAGCTAAAAGGATCTATAATTTAAACCCCGCTTTAATGTTAGTTATCTAAAACAATAAGGAAGACTATCTTATTTATCATACCTAAGCCAGACGATCGTTGAAATCAAATACATTTTTGAGATTCCAAACATGAATAACCTTGACCTTCGTTTCCTTAATCTAAGGTAAAATAAATTCTATAATAAAGCCATCATAGTTTTTGACGATATTGTGTGAAATAATTCTGAGTCAAATTTAAGTCAAAGAGATTATTGCCAATGAAAAAATCCCCGTTGGTACCACGAGCCAAAAACGCTAATAAGAATTTAATTGGCTTCCCTTTTGAAGGTTAAACAGTGTTCAAGAATAATTTTCTGTTGTATAAATACTTCCAATATTTATTTATTTATTTAAACTCCATTTAACAGATAAAACATAATCCAATTGTAAAACGGAACAAAACAGATAAGAAAATTAATGAAAATTAGAATTTAGTCTTAAAGTTAGCATAAAAAGAAATTCAATGATATTAACAATAATAAATATGCATGTAAAATTAAATTAAAGCACAAACAAATTCTAATATTTACTCCAGTTGAGTTGTAAGAATCGGGCTTCTTAATCTCAATTTAAAAACTAGGTATGAGTCGAAAAAAGGGCCAAGCTCAAGCTTATCATGATTCCTTACCATTCGTGTAATGGGAAAATGATAATATAAATTTGTACGGGCATACGGTGGCACGAAAAAATTGTTTGTCCGAGAAGAACGCGATGAATGCCGAAAATGTTCTTCTCGTCAACTTTTATTCCTTCTTCTCATGTTTCCGATCCAGTTATTACACCCGTACTTCACTCCATTGACATTTCTTTACTTTTCACTGACCATATCGAAGTTTAATCCCTCATTGATTCACTTAATCCTAATATATCACCTGGTCCTGACGGCTTGCCGAATATTTTTGTCAAGTCATCAGCGTCTTCACTTTGTATCCCTCTGGCTTTTTTCTTCAACCTCAGTCTAAAGACTGGTATTTTCCCTACTTATTGAAAAAGAGCAAACGTTGTTCCTATTCTTAAAAGTGGCGATCCTTCTTCTGTGACCAATTATCGTTGTTTTTCCTTAATTTCCTGTTTCCCAAAATTACTCGAGCGTCTGGTACATAACCGGCTTTCAGTTTCATTGACCACTATCTTGTCCAAGGAACAACATGGGTTTCTCAAAGGTCGCTCTATGACCTCAAATTTAATTGAATTCACCGATTTCATTGCTGAGGCCCTAGACAATCGATTGTAGGTTGATGTAATCTTCACTGACTTCTCGAAGGCATTTGACACGGTGAACGATCAACTTCTCTGTCACAAACTGAAAACTTTTGGGGTTGCTGGCCGTCTCTTATCATGGATGGACTCCTACTTGTCTTCTCGTATATGTTGTGTTAGTTTCTGTGGAACTACCTCTATTCCGTTTTATCCGTCTTCTGGTGTTCCTCAAGGTTCCATTTTAGGTCCCTTCCTATTCCTTTTGTTTATAAAAGAACTTCTTTCGGTTATCGCTTCCAATTGCCTACTGTATGCCGATGATTTTAAAGCCTTCCGAGCTATCAGATCTGTACAAGATTGTCAATATCTTCAGATGGGCCTGATTGGACTAAGTAACTGGTGTTCGTCTAACTTCCTCTGTCTTAATGTTGCCAAATGCTATAAAATGACTTTTCATCCAAATCGTTCTCCAATGACACTCACCTGTATGTTAAATGAAGTCTAACTCGCTGCTGTGACCTCTGCTAAGATCTTGCGTACTTTTGATCTTAAGCTCAATTTTGATGCACACATTCTAATCTTGACTACTAGGGCCTTGAAAATATTGGGACAATATATCTACCCCCGTCCGATTGTTTATCTGTCTTACCCGTCCTATCCTCGAATATTGCTCTTTAGTTTGGTCTCCCCGACACTCCTACCTCATTGACTCGTTAGAGAATGTCCAGCGTAGATTTACTCGTGTCGTTTTTTACAATTTTAAAATCCCATATCAACCCTACGACTGCCGTTTATCCTTCCTACGTTTGCCTACTCTGTCATCCCGTCGCATGTATCTGCCACAATCAAGTTCCATTAACATTGCTTGCCTTCGTCAATCATCGCGTTCTTCTCGGGCAAACAAAATTTTTCGTGCCACCATATGTGCGTACAAATTTATATTTTCATTCGCCCATTATACAAATGGTAAGGAATCATGATAAGCTTGAGCTTGGCCCTTTTTCCGACTCATATCTAGTTTTAAAATTGAGATTAAGAAACCCAATTCTTAAAACTCAACTGGAGTAAATATTAGACTTTATTTTCTTGTTTTGTGTGCTTTAATTTAATTTTACATGCATATTTATTATTGTTAGTACCATTGAATTTCTTTTCATACTAACTTTAACACTTAATTCTAATTTTCATTAATTTTCTTTTCTATTTGTTTTGTTCCGTTTTGTAATTGGATTATGTTTTATCTGTTAAATGGAATTTAAATTTAAATAAATAAATAAATAAATAAACGTAAGTCTGCAAACAATGTTAATGAAATTTGATTGTGGCAGATTTGATACAGAAAACACTGATCTAGATACATGCGACGAGACGACAGAGTAGGCAAACGTAAGAAGCATATACGACAGTCATAGGGTTGATATGGGATTCTGAATTCGTAAAACAAGACACGCGTAAACACAGACACATCAGATGACGGATAAAATGGAAAAGAGGTAGTTTCACAGTAGCTTACACAACATATACGAGAAGACAGGTAGGAGTCCATCCATGATAAGAGAGGGCCAGCAACCCAAAAAGTTTTCAGTTTGTGACAGAGAAATTGATGGTTGACCGTGTCAAATACCTTCGAGAAGTCAGTGAAGATTACATCAACCTGCAATCGATTGTCTAGGGCCTTGGCAATGAAATCGGTGAATGCAATTAAATTTGAGGTCATAGAGTGACCTTTGAGAAACCCATGTTGTTCCTTCGACAAGATAGGGGTCAATGAAACTGAAAGCCGGTTATGTACCAGACGCTCGAGTAATTTTGGTAAACAGGAAATTAAGGAAATAGGACGATAATTGGACACAGAAGAAGGATCGCCACTTTTAAGAATAGGAACAACGTTTGCTCTTTTCCAATAAGTAGGGAAAATACCAGTCTTTAGACTGAGGTTGAAGAGAAAAGCAAGAGGAATACAAAGTGAAGACGCAAATGACTTGGCAAAAATATCCGGTAAGCCATCAGAACCAAGATATATTAAGGATTAAGTGAATTAATGAAGGATTTAACTTTGGTATGGTCAGTGAAAAGTGAAGAAATGTCAATGAATTGAAGTAGGGATGTATTAACTGGATCGGAGACATGAGAAGAAGGAATGAAAGTTGGCGAGAAGAACTGAGAGAACAAGTTGGAAATATCCTGTGGAGAAGAGCTAACAATATTATTACAGTGGACTGAAGGAGGTACAGAAGAGGGGAATTGAAGGATCTAATGTATGACCAGAATGGTTTCGCATTATTTGCCATGAGGGAACTCTCCAAGCTACTGAAGTAGTTTTTCATTGCAGTCTTTGGTCGCAGATCACAAAAAAGGGGCCTCCAGATTCTTCAGAACCACAACGCTTGAAACGGCGGTGTGCTTTAGTTTTAGCATTCAAGGCACAAAGTACTCGTTTAGTCAGCCTTGGTGTTTGCTTTACTTTGCAAAGAGCTTGTAAAGGTGTGAAGTGTTTAATCAACTCATAGAGGTAATTATAAAACTCACTCAGAGCTTCCTCACACTCCCAATTATCAAAAAACTCCTGCCAGTCAACCAAGCTCAGCTTGGAGGCTAGAGCTTCGTAGTTTGCTTTGAAGAAGTCGAATTTTGGAAAAGAAGCAAAAGTACGATTTGACAAAGGTGCTATGAGAGATCGAGCGATAATGGCAGATGATAACTATCAATACCCACTAGAAGATTTGATGCAATGGAAACAGATAGACAGTAAAGGAAAAAGTTAGAAAGAACAGGGTCAAGTACAGGACCATTAGCATTGGGGATATTATTGAATGGCGATAGTGAACAGAGTGATAGAAACAAGGAGAAAGATAAAGAAAATGCATCGGTTGATGAAACAGAGAAAGGAAGGTTCTTCGTCCATTGAACTGTTGCCAAGTTAAAATCACCGCATACTAGAGTTAAAGATTGCGGATGATGCAATCAGAAATAAGAGGAAAACTCATCACAGAATGTCTCAAACACATACAAAGGAGAGTTATTAGGTATGAAGACAGAGGAAACCAATAAAGATGTATTGTTAGGAAGGAAGATCTTGACAATCACACAATCCCCAACATGGGAAAGGCAAAAATCAGCACAAAGAGAACTACGTACTGCATTACTAACAGCTACAAGAACACCACCTCCATCTTCCTTATTTGCAGAGGCCAAGTCCCGATCACAACGGTAAATATCAAAATCAAGGGAAATTTCCGAGTTCAAGATGTTACTATTTAACCAGGTTCCCGTAAGACATATTAATACATCTTCGCTGGGTTGTAACGATAAAAAGAGCTTAGCAAGCTTGGTCCTTAACCCTTTTACATTTTGATAATATACTGAAATATTAGAAGTTAAGCTACAGTCAGGAAATCTTATACCAGTTTGTAGGTTGCGGTCTTCCCGGTGCACGAAAGGACTTCTTTCTTCTTGAGCTGAATGGTTTGTTAAGTTCTCTAGGTGGCCAAGCTTCAGGATTCAAAATGATATCACAATTTGAGGGCTTTGTAGGCTTGAAAGAAGCTACCACTCTGTCCTCTAGATTATCCTTACTTAATTTGTAGCAACTAATAACTTTAACAGCTATCCCAAATTTTTGGCAAACGTAGTTTTTTAGGTAGTCCTCAGTTGTACGATAGCTTAGGCGCATAATAAGGATCTCATTTGGAGGTGATACGATATCAAGTGGTGGGACTTTGTCATCATCAGAGTGGCCACAGCCGATGTGTCAACACCAGATGAGGGTGGAAGACTGGGCAAAGGATTATTTCTGGTTTTAGGGATCGCCCTCCGATTGATTGATGAGCGTCCCGGAAAGCTATCACGTGTCACAGGTAATTCCTTACCAACCATGGGCTGAGTTGCTGCTGAATGTAAGCCATTCCAAACTTTTTCATGAAAATATATTCAACACTTTAGTTGCTATTAAAATAACAAATTTCACTCACTTTCTGACTTTGGAGCCCCTATTTTGAATATAAACGTTTGATTGACCTTTGTAAGCCTTTGAAAATTAAAATTTTGACTAGCCACCATTTTGTAATGTGATGATTTTATATTGTTTTGTAAACAACTACAGCTTCTATCGCGTCGCCAAATTTCATTAATATCGATTGAAGGTCTCGCAGTTTCATACGAGGTGACCGAAATACTCCTCAGGAGCTGCCACATCAGTCACCTCGGGGCAGCTCGCCTGCGGGGTTCCAGATGACCACGAACCCATATATATATATGTTGCAGCATGGCAGTGCTGCAAGCTCTATCGAGCAGTAATTTCCACATTTACGCAGTGGTAGCGAACTTATAAGAAAATTTTGTTTGAGGATTGCTGGTTGTCCTAAGTGAAAGAACTACATTGTTCTTTCACCCGAGCATTTTAGCTATCAACATAATAGCATTATTCGCTCGATGGACTTCAGCTGGTTCCAGCATATAGGCTGGTTCCATTAAAAATCTCGCAGTTTCATACGAGGTGACCGAAATACTCCTCAGGAGCTGCCACATCAGTCACCTCGGGGCAGCTCCTGAGGAGTATTTCGGTCACCTCGTATGAAACTGCGAGATTTTTAATGGAACCAGCCTATATGCTGGAACCAGCTGAAGTCCATCGAGCGAATAATGCTATTATGTTGATAGCTAAAATGCTCGGGTGAAAGAACAATGTAGTTCTTTCACTTAGGACAACCAGCAATCCTCAAACAAAATTTTCTTATCGATTGAAGGGCTTAGTCAAAATTATAATTAAAAAAACTTTGTAAGTTTTTCGTCGTTTTATCGGCCATTGTTTTGTTTAGAATTTCAACTTTGACTTTTTTTTATTGCAAGCATCATCATATTGTCCAATGAATCTCTGTGCCGAATTTCGACCAAATTGAAGCTATACTTTTGACACAACAGTTATCCCAGATTTTCATTTAAAGTAGCTGCCGTTTGATTTTCGATCGACCGCTTTGGCTGGTTAACAAACTTATTTATTCAATACACCTTCCCTGAAAAAATTAATGAAAATTAAATGAAATTACGAATTCTGGCGTGGCCATAAACTTTGCTACATCCCATATTATATGTCAACTTATACAGAGTATTTTAGAAATTAATGTCAAGCTGGTAACCTGTGATAGGCCGAGTCATAACAGTTATCAGAAAAATATTTTTAAAAATCGTAGTCATGTACTTTTCGAGAAATAAAGTGGAAAGACTAATACACTGTGATGATCCCTCAAATCCTACGACCAGAGGATATAGCGGATAGACTTCACTATTGGTACAGGCTTTACAGTAAGCTCCTCACACTTTCCGCATCAACCCACCCATAAGGGAACATGGGCATCGGTTGCACATTTAACCAAATCCATGCAAAAATCTGCGGCTCCCAGCATTCTCAACAGGCACTTGTTCCGCGGCGCTGTTTGTAATTCCGGCCACTTCTTTATAAGCTTCAAGCTCCGATGATATATCTCCGAGAGTTGTAAACTAGAAGGATCAGCTACCCCAAGGCACCAAATACATGAGCTAAATGATACCTTAGTAACGTCCAAGTAGATGTCAACACTAAAACATTGCATCAACATATTCTCACGCCTCGGAAAAAGTAATGATGACATCAAATCCATGTAGAATGTAATAGGAGATGCGATAACAAAAGCAGCCACAGAGGCCTTGGGGCATCAACCAAAGAAAAGATCGGAACGACTCTTAAAACGAAGAATTCAACTAAGTGGTTGAAAAAAGAAACCAGGCGTACAAAGAATACATTCAGGGCCCAACTCGAACCAAAGAAGAACAATATAACAACCTCTGACTATAAGCCAAACAAGTCTGCTGAGAGAATAAATAACTGACCAGCAACATCAAGATCCAACAGTAACTCTATATGAAGTCACACGCCTCTATTAAACAACTAAGAGATAGCTTAAACCCAAAAAAATTCTTTGCAACAATGCACAAGGACGAATTATATGTAATCCAGACCAAGCTAAAAACAGACGGTAGAAGCTATTCATAGTGCCTACAAAAATTACTGAAGCTATGAACATTCCAAAAACAGAGCAGAAGGACCCAGTACCTTAGAGAAGATTGAACTCCTGAAATAGATGGAATACTAGCAGAGCTGCTTCAAAGGGGAGCAGTTCTCCATCCAAGCACCTTTCTGCATCGACTAATATCCAGAATATGTTAAGAGAAACAGTTACCAGAAAATTGACGAAGAAGTAAAATATGTCTTGTACTAAGGCAGGTGAGTTAAGGTGTGAAAATTATAGCGGCTTTGATTTGCTGCGTACTTTTTATGAAGTACTCTCCAAAATTATAGAATGACAATTAAATCCGTACTATGAAAATATTAAAGGAGAGTATCAGGGACGGTTTCAGAGTAGACAGTCTACAATTGACCAAATATTCTCAGTAAAGAAGCTGTTTCAAAAATGCTGGGAATATAAAATCGATGTGTACTAACTCTTTGTAGACTTCAAGCAAATATTTGACAATATTGACAGAAATAGATTGTACAAACAATGCTCAATTTAAGTGCCCCAATAAAATCAGTTCCTATGGTCAAAGTCACGATGCTAAATATAAAATCCTAGGTGAAGGTTAACAGTGAGCTAACAAGCAGCTTCATAATGGAATCAGGCTTAAAATAAAGGAATGAACTTGTACAAATGCTCTTTAATATTCTGCTAAAATACATCACCAAGAAGACATTGCCTGAAACCCCTGGTACATAAATCTCCGGGTCGACAAAATTAATAGTATATCAACATCAATTGTATGGCATGGTCAATCTCAGATGCCAAGGAAATGATTTTGAGTTAGAATCTAAAGCAAACTAAATTGGCCAACGGGTTAATGAAACTAAAACTGAATTCATGACTCGAACGAGTTGCTCCAGTCTGTCAAAAGCTATCCATCGAAGACTTTAATCTTGAGAGTATCCATAATTATGTCTATCTTGGAGTCAACCTGAATAGTAGAGGTGTTAAAAAGGCAAGAATGAACGCCGAATAAATGCCACAACTGATTCAAAAGTTGTACACAGATAAAATAAGCTTCGTATTCACAAACCACTTGTGAAACCTGTGCTGCTGAACGGAAGTTAAATATAGATACTGAAGAGTGAGTCTGAAAAAACAGTGGATATATTTGAACGCAAATTATTTAAAAAAAACGAAGAAGAGAGTGAAGACTTCATTACAATGACAAGATTTATGAATTATTTGACAAACCACCCGTACCTAATTGCGTAAATTTGCGCAAATTGCGATGCTACGTAGAAAAAATGAAAAAAAAACTGACTACCCAAAAGAACATTGAAGGATAGAGCAATTCTAGTGGGGAGATTGAAAACTCAATAGGAAGACACAATAGAAGTTAACAGCGGATTCCCATTGAGGCCAGAAACCCGTGCTGATTGGAGGAGATTATTCCGAGGTTCAGCTTCGGCTGTCGCAGGATAAATGATAATGATTAAAGGCTGGATACGAATGAATTCCTCTTTTGCTGCTATCTTCAGCTATCAATATATATGCCTATCAATCACCTGAAATCGATTTCAATACAAAAAATGCCGTTCTCATCTTAACTTATGCTTCTTCGTAGCACTACAGCCCCTCTTGACTCTTCGCTTCTAACAACAAGCACCTATGACTGTCCTCGAATTATGAAATCCAAGGAGCGATGAACTGCCTTCGTCGACCAAGTCAGAGCAGCATTGCCTCGGTTTCTCCACTTGTCTCCGCCCTTCAGTTCTCCCTACAAATACCTTTTTGGATATCCGATGTTCGTCCATACGACCCATGTGTCCAGCCCATTGCAGCTCCCGCTGTCTTACAATCGTTGAGATCTCCGGTGCGTCGAAAATTTCATACAGCTCATGGTTGTATCGAGTTCGCCATTGGTCCCGGTCTAGCTTCGCTCCTATAATTCGCCTCATGACCCGTCACTCAAAGGCGTTCAATATACTTGTGGCTATTTGGGTTAGGATCCATGTTTCACATCCATAGCATAACACAGGCCTCCCATTTATGCAGCTGGTCTTCAAGATCGTCAAAGCTGAATGAAATATTTTATTTGCGAGCTGTATTCATGTCTTTCATTACCGGATCTCATTATTTTCACATCTAAACACACAAATTTGCTCATATTTTTGATACTACATTCGTCAAGTATGATATTTTGTGTACTTGAGTAATTTTTCCTTGATTGCCTCATGATCTTTGTTTTATTTTCATTGATATGTAGATCTACTAGTTTTGCTTTGCTGTCGAGTTTCAGGAAGAGTTCTTTGGCAGTTGTTAATGACCGTGACAAAATGTTGATGTCGTCCGCATAGGCTACTACTTGGCTCAGCTTGTATAGTATTGTACCTCGTGTATCGACGATAGTATAGTATTGTACCTCGTGTATCGACGGGTAGCTTTCTTGTGACGTACACCAAAGCTAATTTGAACAGCAATTGGGCCAGCCCATCTCCTTGATTTAGTCCGATACTTGTGTCAAAGGCATCGGTGAGTTGGTTATTGATGCGGACTTGGGAGGTCGGTGACATCATTGTAAGATAGACTCATTTGGCTGGGATGCCAAAGCAAAGCAATGTTTCGTTCAGTATATTAGGATCAATACTGTCGTATGCTTGCTTAAAGTTAACGAAAATTTGATGTATGTCTATATTGAACTCCCAGGATTTTTCAAGTACCTGCTTGCCAGTGAACAATGGGTTTGTTGTCGATCTACTTACTGTAAAACCATCTTGATACTCCCCAATAATACTGATAGTGTATGAGCCGATTTCACTTTCTAAGATTTTTGAAAATATTTTGTACACCATACAAAGTAGTGATATGCCTCTATAATTTTCGCACTGTACCTTTGCACCTTTTTTTGTGGATAGGGAATATAATTGATTGGCTCTACTCGTACGGCATATGTTCTT